>JASSUY010033828.1:0-41023 GCA_032466535.1 Forpus xanthops
TGTAGTCCAGGAGATAGTGGTAATCCAGTGTGCGCATTGCATTCAGGCAAAATGATGAGAAAAAAAAGCCTCTCTGCCTCACTCTGGGCAGTGCAAAACCAGGGATTGCATGGGGATGAGCCTGTGTTCTCCTTCAGCCCAGTTTGAGCTCGAGGTGGCTGCTTATGCAGTTTGCTTGCACTGTTCTGTCAGAGGTGTGGAGCTGTGGGAAACATACTTTTCTCATCTCCTGTACCAAGTGCATGCCAGATAACTCAGGGTACGGAAGGATTCATTTTGAGTTGTGAGTTACCTTTCTTTAGAAAAATAATCAAGTTAAAAATGGCAGGTTTTGATTTAACCTGTGGGGCAGCTGAGACCTTCATTGAATGCTCCGTGATTTGCTCTGTTTTGTCATAGATGCTTCTTCAGGGGCTTCACAGGGGCTTCACAGAGTCTTTGTCCACACCAAGTGGTTTCCAGAGCTTTATCTACGCTTAACTCATCACATTAACTCTCACAGATCTTTGATGCAGAGAAGTATTACTCAGTAGTTCTCCTGGACCTCTTTCTTCAAGGTATTTCAGGCCCAGGGTAGTTAGTCTGCATCATTTATCTACTTTCCTTCTGTGTACATAGCAAAGGTGTGATCATGCAGCTGAGAGTGTATGACTCTGTAGGTGGGTAAGGAGAGAAGGGAATTGGGGTCTCCTTTTTATTTGTCAGCTTCTAAGGAATTCAGGAACATCTACTTTGCAAGGAAAAGCAGTCTCATGCATCAGGAACATCTGGAGTTGCTGGGATTGCAAGTGGAGACTCTGTTGCAGCAGTTTTCTGCTGGTTTAAGTACTTCCACATGTACACTTATGTAGAGCTGTAGCAGGAAGAGCCAAAGGAGGCAATGGCTCCGTTGTAAGCACTGTGACCTCTCTCTATGCCCAGTATTTTCCTCCAGGGTTCATACATTATGGGATGATTTTGCCTCACAGTTTAAACTCATAATGGAGAAAGCTTCTCATGAATGATATGGGTAATCACTATGTACTGAAGAAGTAGAACAACTTCTTACCACCATTCAATCTCACAGAGAGGGAAAGAGTCAAAGACAATCCACCAGGCTTTCCTGCTACTAGCAGTGTAGACAAAAATAAATGTTAGCAGGGTCCTACTACAGAGGGGATAAGGGGAAGGTGCGTTGCAGATGTTATTGTGGTATATTGGTGATGAAAATCAAGCAAAGTGAGGAGGAGGAGGAGGATTGGAAGCACTGCCGTGTTGTCACCACCATACCCTGACACCCCAAGAAGACAGAGCATAGGAGTCCCTGAGCTGGGAAACTCATAATTACTGCTTGTGCTGCTCGAGATCAATGTCTATGGGCAGCACTGAACTGTGCCTCAGCCGAAAAAATTATCACTGCCCACTTTCAACTCTGTGGATGACTGTGAGCACTTTGAAAGTTAATGGCATCATTCTATTATCTGGTCTTCAAATCTAGGCCAGTCCTAGCTACAGCCCTGTATTAGGGTGCTTATGTCCAAGGGTGCATGGGGCTCTCTTACTGACCAAAAGGAGGTTCCCCATGTGTTTGTTCATAATATTTTAGTAATGAAATAACGACTATAGGACTTTGCCTAAGATTTGATGTTGCTGAGAAACTTGCTTATTTAATTGCTGTCAGGCAAACTCTTGGTATGAAAGGGCAGTGGGCTGAAACACACCTCTGCTGTCATCCCAACTGTTTAGCTCTTATACTGTTATTTCTAAAACTTCTTTTGTAACCCAAGCCAGACCATTGATTTTCTTAAATCATTTTCCTGTCTAAGCAAGGGGCTCTGTTATCTCTGTGCCAGGGAAGCATTCAGCTGGTATTCATTCTGGACAATGCAATGATTCATAGATGATACAAAAAAGAAAAAAAGCTCACAGTGAGCAAATAAAGTTAAATTCACAAGAATTGGGCTGAGCTAGCTGCTTCAGATCACTAAGATGTTCGTGTGTTGCTCTGTGTTACTGAATTGATGGATCCTGGCTTTAACCCTTCCATACACTCCTAATTTTGTTATTCTTCCAAACCAGAACCACAGGTGCCTTCTTTGTAATGGTTTCTGTCAGAGTTGCTGGGGAGGAGGTTTTCAAAATGCAGAGCCAGCTGTACAGCTTAATACTGTGTTTCACGTCTTGATTTTTTTACAGAAAATGGAATCTACCTACAGACCCTAAAGGCTTTAAATCCACCTTAAAACAAATGTCTTAGTTTTGTAATTCAGGCTTCTTTTTGACATGGTTGTCTTAAGAATTGCTATTTAGTAATAACATTGCATGAATAGAATAATGGGGTTTCTTTATTACCATGAACATCTAGGACCAGATGTGTTCCTTGCATTACTTGATTTTAATTGACTTCACATTAGGAGCAGGACTCATGAATTTGCCCCAGGCACTTGTAATCTAACTTGAGTGTCACTGCTGCAATACTTAAAGGATGTGGCAGGAATATAACATTGATTTACATGAGACTCTAGGGGAAGGAAGTGGAGGAGGTGAAGGGGGACCTGTATGGCGCCCAGTGGGGAAAGGCAGTATCTTTATGTTATCTTCCACTCCATGGGCAGCACAGAGTCCTCTCCTCAGGTCATCTCTGACAACATGCTAGCAGGACATTTCTACTGTGGCAGAAATTAATTCCCATATGCTTCAGATGAGCCAACTACAAACCCCCTCTGTCTTAAAGGTCTCCAGGGTGCTGAAAGCTGGCTATAATTCTCAGAGAAGTGTGTGGTAGACTTGAATACTTGAATGCCCACTTCTTTCCTGTGTGTCCCTTGGCAGAGGCCATATCCTGAGATCTGTATCCACTTAGGACGCCCACAGGCTAGGTGTCAAAACCCTGCCTGCCTCTGCACCACCTCTACAGCTGAATCACTAACACGACGTGCAGACAGAAGTTTGTAATAGATCACAGCAGCAACTAGAGATTTTTTCTAACACACTTGCTATTTCATTTAAGGATGGGTAGAACAGAGATTTCAGCTTCCAGGGGAGCAGATATACAGTGATATCCAGACTTTTCATCCAATTTTCCTGGAGCAGCTTCATCCACAGGTAATCTCAGAGTGATTCTCAGGAGTCCACCTAGAGTGAAGAGCCACCTGGATCAGTAAAGCAAGAAATCTTCGATCCAGATTTTCCTCTTTCTTGTGATCACGGGTCAAATAAGTCTGCTCACCAGACAGAGCTTTGTATTCCAGTGCACCTGTTCCCTGGATGTCATAGCAGAGAGGAGCATCTTCAAGTCACCCTGCCCTCCACATGCAGTTCATCATGACATGCCTTCCTTTGTACATAGTTCAACAAATTTCACAGCTTCTCTAGAGAGTTGTACATATACAGCATTTATCAAGGTTAATGGTCTTACAGTGTTCAGTATTGTTAAGACGGTTGTTTAATGCAGATTTAGAAGAACTCATTTTAAATCTGGAATATGATTTCATGCTGCATCTATACATTGTTGTTGTACTGTTGGATGATAATAATTTAATTCACTATAGCTTTTCACATCAGGAAAATTTCAGTAATGCAACTGAAAAGCATGGACAGAACTTGCCTAGGTTTTTATGAGCCCAGGGGAGAATGAATACCTCTGTTAGCTTGAAGAGCTGAACTGGGATGGTGCCCCAGCAGCAAAGCCTTGGAGAGTCGGATTTGCTCTTCCAGCTGCCACCAGGCATATGGGAGATGCGGTAACAGTGATGGCTTTATAGGAGACCCATCTTGCCTTGCAGTAGTCATACATCTGCATATATATGCCGCTGCTGAACCCATGACAATGTTCCAAACTTCAACAGCAAATGAGCCTGGGTTTCCAAAGCTTATCTGGTAAAAGCAAAATGGGCAGTAGAATTGTGACACTTTGCTATTCTTGCAGTCTTCTGTCCTGGACAGATGTTTGTCATGACTGCCAAAAGCTTGCTCTGACTGTGGACTGCCCCTGACCAGTGCAATAGGTGTATTTATTAGCATAGATTTATTCTTGATATTGTTGCAGCCATAACAGAAAAGTCCATATGACTGTTCAAGCTGAGGGTTGACTTACTAAATAGCAGCTCTTCATAAGAGGACCTGTGGTCCTACTGGACCCTAAGTTGAATATGTCAGCAGTGTGCCCTTGTGGATGTGTATGCATACATAGCAAAAGAGGAGCACAGCTGGCAGACCAAGGGAAGAGACTAGTCCTCTCTACCTGGTAGTGGTGTGGTTGCATATCAATTACTGTGTCCAGTTGAGGGACCCCGGTTCAAGAAAGATAATTAAAAGCTGGCTCAAGTTCAACTGATGGCCACTAAGATAGCCGGGGGACGGGATTAGACTCCAGAAGATAAAACTAAGGGCTATTTTCCTAACCTGAAAGGGAATTAAGCAGAAGATGGAGCCAGACAGCTCTCTGGGTACACAAAGATGAAAACCAAGTTGCATCAAAGGAAATTCTGATTAGACACAAGGAAAAAATTTCCAGTGAGGTTGATCAAATACTAAAGCAAGCTGCTCAAAAGCCCACAAAAACTTTGTCTTTTTAGTTATTCAAAACTTGACTAGACAGGGCCCTGAACCACCTGATTGAACTTTGAAGATAGCCCTGGGGGTGAGGATAAAAGAGGTTAGCCTCGATGACTTCCAGAGGCCACTTCAGCCTCCGTTCTTCCCTGAGTCTATGTTTTTTTTCTTTTTCCGATGTCCTGGATACACTTGTGTGCTCTGTATTATGGACCAGTGTATATTTAGGCAAGCTGAGTGCAAACATCTTGGAAAGCAGCATTCCCACAGTGCAAGAAAGAAAAAGCCTCATTCATTTCTACAAGGAGGAAAGGGATGCTTACGTCATCCTCTCCCTCATCCTCTTCACTGTAGCTCTCTAGCACAGTCTAACACTTATATGTGGAGTTTCAAGGCAATGGGCAAACTTCTACTTATTTATTCTAGAAAGGTCACTTCAGACGTGTCTGGATTCTGGGAGGTCCAGCCATGACTCAGTCTTTCAGCTTAGCTGATTTAGGTAACAGGGAGCCAACTGCATTGCTCATGTTCACACATCCAGCATGAGTCAGTAGCTTGGCTTAAAGTTGTAACTGCAAACCCCTGACTGCCAGAGCTTTAGTCTGTCACCTGGTGCCTCCTTTTTGGTTTGATTTGACCCTGGTCCTTACTCGGTGCTCTGAGAAACCAGCTGTAGCAATGGGACCTCTAATACCTTAAACCTGCAAGATCCTATCAGCTGAAGAAGCTACCAATCTGCAGCAGATATCCCAGGCACACAGGTGTCTGTCCAGAGTGTCTGCCTGGGCAGCATGTCTGTCCAGAATGCACTGCAAGCCCATTTTCCATCATATCCCCAGCACTGCACTAGCTTGCAGGGAGTGAATATGAGCCAGCATCCCTCGCTGCTGGGATGCAGCAGGCATCCCCAGCATGGGAAAGAGTGACCACTGCATCATCTGGGAGCAGGTCCAGGCAGGTCTGGCAAGCTTGGTCCAAGCAGAAAGTGCTGGCTTGAAGAGATGTGACTCCACTGAAATTTCCCAATAAAGATTTTATTTGTACAGTCCTTCCACTGTGCTCTGTAACACGCCAAGTACACCCTGAGCACAACTCTTCAAGACATACTACTAGCCTGCATAGCCTTGAGGAATGACTTAAGCATGTTGTTTTGAGACATTATCTGAGGGCATCTGATTTATCTAGTCAGTTGCAATTTCAGGATGAATTAATGTTCATACCTGTGAGAAACAACCTGAAACCATGTTTTCATCAAGGCAAGCTACACTTCTCCTGACATAGAAGATCACTGTGATTTCATTTGTCCAATCTTGGAGCTTTTGAAAATAGATGTTATATATTAAACATTTGTTAAAACTAACATTAGATGGCCAAACTTTCCTATGTCCCTTTCTGTTTCTGTTTGAGCACTTGGGAAGGACTTGCACTGCAGTGCTAACTAGGGAGAAGTTCAGGGTTATGCTTCTGGGGAAGCATAACTGCTGGTAGCCCGCACGGGCCTGAACAAGGTTGAGAAGTCATTTGACTGGAATCATCCCTGTGTTTAGCCGGTATTGCTCCATCCACAGTGGGCAAATGAATGATAACTGGCTCAAAAAGCCTTGCTTTGAGTTTTATTTTACAATCCAAAACCACAACAATGGTCATATGCAATTTCTGTTTCTTCTACATTAGGAAAGTTCTGGAAAATAAATTGGCAGATTGACACAATGAACATGAAACCAGCAGCTATATTCTTCCTTTATGACTTTTCTTTCAAAATACAGTGTCAGAAGAGATGACCAAGGCTTCCAAATCTTCCATTTACTAAGTTTAGTCGACTTTTAACCAGATAACATTCTGCAACCCTCTGTTAAATCATGCTCTTTCTGCACAGGCTGTCTCTCCTTCTCTTATGAATGGCTCTTCCCCCTGATGATTAAACAACAAATGTATTTTTTTCATAGACTGTGCAATTGCTGTATAGCAATGGATAGAATAGAATAAAATGGAGCTATGACTCAGGGCTTGGAAAGCTGCAGAGTAGAGAGGTATATGAGAAATGATGAATATATTGGGTATTTCTGTGCAGAAATTCAGTCTTTTAATACACTCTTAGCCAATACAATTAATTAAAAGATAAAGTGCTTAAGTACTTGACTAATCTAACTGGGATAAGGGAATAAAGCAGTTTATATTTCTCTAGCAGTATGCAAGTCAAAACAGCAGTATCTACCACTACAGATAAATGCCTTGGCAGAATTTCTGTGATAACCTTGATTCCTAAGGCTTTCTAAGTCAGCTCTTTTCTGTAGCACATAGTCAGCTGATCCCTCTGATACTTTTAATCCAAAATCTATTTTTCATTCATTCCTCTCCCATTTCTAAGAGCTACCAGTAACATTTTTCCTCAGGTATATATGCATAATTCCCATCGATTTTCATGGCACCTGGTGATTATGGAACTTAGAATAATTTGGTCCTAATTATTTAAGAAAAATAAATAAATGAGTCTTTACTCTGAAAAGACTGTGTCTAGATGAGGCTTCCTGAAAATCTGCTTTGTTCATGGAATTTCATTCTCAAAGTTAAAAACTTTCTTTTCTGAATTAAGGACACAGCTACTGGCAGAAGCCCTTAACTTACTGGCTGACTTTATTACTAAAGAAATAAGCACTTGACTCAGAAATTTTTTCCCAGCCTGCGTAAAACCAAAATGTCTTCAAGGAAGCATCTGTCAGTCATTTTCTCTTCCGTGGAGCCATAACTAGAGTTAGGGCCTTTGTAGCACTAGATGTGAGCTAAGCCAGTGACAGAGACGCAGGGCAGCCATATGAAGATGATAACAGTGGGTTCAAACCAATAAAAAATCAAGATGCTGACTAATCCAGAATGACTCGAGTTAAAGCAGAAATACTGTGTGAGCCTGTGAGGAGGCAGATTAAATATCAGTTAAGACTCACCTAAAAAAAAAGAACGGTAACTTCATCTGTTGTCTTAAAGTCATCCACCCATGAAAAGCTACTTACTGCATGCGTAGCTCTGAGTGATCTCCTCCTCCTCAGTCATTCCCTGAGACACTGTGAGCTTGAGCTTGGAAACTTTGCTTGGCTCATTCAAATGCCTTACATGTGCCCATACAAAAGTCCTTGTGTACCTAGCCAGTGGTTTGTGGTGTGAAGCTGAGCACATTGCAGTGCTTGCTTCACTGTGAACCTCAGGCTAAGCTTTGTGCAGCCACAGAAGCAGAGAGACAGTGAAGGGCAGAGGAAGAGAATAATCAGTAAAGGGCATGGAGGAGAGATTATTTCAACCAGCTCACTGATTAGCTCACTTGTGCTGATGACCAACAGATCTCGTATCGCACCCCTTCGGTAGGGCTGTCTGCTACCTGGCTTGAGAAGTTATCCTCAATGCATTCCATGAGTCTCCTGGGTTGCCTACATCTCACCGTGATACTTTTCCATCAAATGTTCAGGCGATTGAAGTGCCCCAGCAGGATGAGAGCTAGAGAGTGCAATGTTCCTCTAGTTGGAGTAAGAAGTCTTCGTCAGTACAGTTCTTTTGATAGAGCGGCCTGTAGTAGATACCAACTTGAAGGCTCCCTTTGGTGCCTTGGTCTCTAATTCTTACCCATAAGCTTTCAGTTTGCTTGTGGCTATTCTTCAGAGACAGATCTACACGTTCTATGCATTTCTTGATGTAGAGGGCAATTTTTCCAGCCCCCTTCTTTGCCTGTTCCTTCTGAACCGCCTGTAGGTATCAATAGCCAATTGTCTAGTCATATGATTCATCCCACCAAGTTTTAGTAAAGGCAGAAGGGTCCTAGCTTTCTTGCATCATGGTGGCTTCCAGCTCCTTCTATTTGTTGCCCATGATGCATGCATTGATGTAGAGGCGTTTCAGCTGGGCTGTTGACCATGTCACCTTTTTAGAGGAACACACTTAAATCCTTTGAGGTATTTCACTGATGTTTCCCTGTCAGCTTCTATTACCTCAGTAGCCCCTGGCTCATTTTCATGAGACTTCAAGTATGCCCCAGTGTAGCCAGTATATCTGAGAGCTGAGGGCCCTAATTAGCATCCTATTCCTCTAACCTTGGTATGTCATCGCACAGCTTGTCATGGGCAAGCCTGATATTATCCCTGTTCCCCTTCAAATCTAGTTTAAGTTTATGCCAATGAACCCCACTAGCTAGTAAGCAAAGGCCCTCTTCGCCCTTCAAGAAAGGTGTGTCCCATCTGATGCCTGCAGGCCCTGTGCTGCGTGGGCCTACTCATTATCAAAAAAACCCAAATTGTGGCAGTGACACCATCCACAGAGCCATCCGATAGATTGGGTCTGTCTGTTTCTTTCAGTGTTACTGCCTGCAACTGAAAGAAAATAATCTGTGTTCCAAATTCCCTTAATAACCATCCTAAAGCCCAGAAGTCTCTTTTGATCACCACTGGATTATAAGTCACAGATTCATCACCACCCACATTAAAGAGCAGTAATGGGTAATAGCCCAAGAGCTGTTCCAAGCTAGGAAGTTTCTTACTGATGTCCTTAACCCAGGCCCCAGGGAGGCACCAAATGAATGTGTCTAGATATGTTTGCTGGGGTAGGATGTCTACTTTAACTCACTTGTAGAGTAGAAAATAGTTTGAAAATATTTTTCATTGTTTACACTGAGGTTTAGGGCTTGAAAAGGTTTGGTATTGAGTTTGCCAACCAGTGAATCTATTTGAAGGAAGCAGCCTTTATTAATCTTCCAGCCATGAGAATACTACTGCAATCTTCTGGCACTGGGTTGGCATTGCTGTTGAGGTAATATCTGCAAGCACTTTGAATAATATTAAACCACTGATTGGTCATATGCACTCTTTACATTCATAGTGACTTCAGTGAGATCCTCTACATGCTGTATTTGTCATGTGTCCCTTTTATTGGGAACTAAGACGGTGACATGATTGATGAAGGCATTCTATCATTTAACTCTGATACTGAGAACACCTCTGTCCCAGGAAACTACTTAGAAGAAAAGAGTTATGTTTTAGAGGAACTGGATGATTTATACTTGTAGCTGTTTACTTTCTCTTTGCATAAGCCCTTGTGAAGTGCACTATAAAAAGGCACAGAGAAAGTCAGTTTTCAGAGGAGGGTATTTGAAACAAGACTGCATGTTTGGAAGGAGCAGTTACTGGCATCTGTATAGCCGTTGCCAAAGTTTTTTAGGATGTTGTGAATTGCCAGTCGTTCCCATCTGGGATAGAGGAATAGGAAGGGTGGGTGAGACTGAAATAGAATTACTGCATTTGACTACAAAGTCCCACCAAAACATGTGCTTAAGGAAGTGGCCAAGGCTGTACAGACATCAAGGGGGCAGGAGTCCTTCCTCCTCTGCAGTTTTCGACAATTACGGACTGGCTCATATAAAGGTTGGCAGTATTGCAGCCTTTCACAATGCTACGAGTGGCATTTTATTTTTTCATTACAACCAAGAACATTACTGGTAAATGTATAGTGACTGGAGAACTTCTCAATATAGGAAGAGGTTAATCTGCCTTCTTACTGAATGATGCACACTTATCTTTTAATTTCACTGTGGTGCATTGCAAACTATGTTTTAATGGTACTGATGCACTGATCAATCCAGATTGGTCTCTATGGCAAGCTTTGTCTTCCTTGCTACTTGTCTTTCTCATTACTTACCTGTTAGTCAGCGCTTGGCTTAGTCACAATTCTTGCCAGCAGTGATTTTAGGTAACTCCAAAGCATGGACAAAGAGTCTGCAAAAAAAAAAAACAACCCCACTCTTTTGCACAGAAATCTTTTTCTGTGCTCTATCTCCAAGACCATTTCTTTTCTATCTTTCTGGGGGAAGTTCTTAAGAAGCTTTAAAAGAAGATAAAACCGTAGTTATTAATCCTGGTCCTAAACTAATTTTCCAGGATCTGATTCTGAAAATGCCAAAAGGAAATAGAGAAGCTTCAGATCTTAGGTTAGAATTTTGCTCCAGTGACCTAGACAAATCTGTATGGAGATCTTTCAGTTTGTATGTTCAGAAAAAGGAAAAAGCCAAAAGCCTCACTTTTCTTCCTTGTGAAAGAGTCTGACCTCTGAGCTAATGTAGAAGAGGGCCAATCCCAGTCCAGTCCTCAGGAGGTTCTCACAGAACATTTTTAACTCTTTGAGAAGATTTAAAATAAGAATAATAATAAAAAAATAGAAGTGAGAACCATAGATATAAAAATGAAAGGAAAATAATTTCCTAGGCTAGCATCTTCTGAGACAATACAGGGAATGATACTGGTGATATTAACATCTACAGTTTGGTAATTTCATGTGTTAATCTTGTTAACATGCTATTTTCCTCTCAACTTCAGTTAATTAAAAAAGACGGATCTGACCTGACAATGGTCTCCATGGTGCTTGTAATCACACTTTCCTAAACCCTGACATGCTGCTGGTTTTTATCACATTTTCTTGGGTTTCCCATTGTTTTTCAAGCCATTTTTCACAATTGAATAGGAGCTGATAGGAGATAACATGCCAAACAAGTTTTTGTGAGTTTTTGCTTTGAAAGTAACAGTGGGGAGAAAGCCATTGCTCAGTAAGATTGCTGGGCAAGGGCTTCAGATAAGCATTTAACTGACAAAACACAGGCTGATGGAGAACTAAGCTGCTTGCAAATGTATAGGCTGAGCTAGAGGTGTCATATCTGTCAAAAAACAAGCAAAATCCTTCTAGTGATCTTCTGTTCCTTTAATTGAACATAGTAAAAAGTGACTTTCCTGTTTGGGTCCTAATGTTTTTGCTTGTGTCGCTGTTTATAAAACAAATCAAGCAAAAAGTGAAGGAAAAGACCTCCCTGTTAACCCTCACAGCCTTGCAGTTTTTCCTTGACTGATTACAAAACTCTTTCCAAACACTAATTAATCATGTTAAAGGGACATATATATACTGATATTCTGTCAATTTTCAATGCCAAATATCTTTGTGGCCAGCAGGCAAGAAGAAGCTAGCGAATGAAAGAAATACATTCAGCTGGTAAAATAATGAACAAGGAAAAACTGAGACCCACTAAGTGGAGATAAAATAAAGGCACATGAGTAATTTTGCGTGGTGTCCAAATGATTCCAGGTAGCATTATGGCTGAAATATTTTGATTATACAATAAATAGGCCCCCATCTGAAACAAAATTAAACACCTATGAACTACTCAGAAGAGAGAACTGATTATTAGTCATGTGGAAATTACCAGTGAAAAATTCCTTAAACTACGCAGTGAAAAACAACATAATGGGGTAGCTTTTAATGGGGTATATTTAACACTTGATCAGTATCTGAATTGTCCTGCAAACCCACAGAACTACTAAGCCATAAGAAAAGTTGAGTTGGAAAGGGCTTCTGGAGGTCCAATCCCCCACTCAGTGTTGATCCAGTTACAGCGTATTGTTCAGGGCCTTGTCTGGCAGAGTTTTTAATATCTCCAAAAATGGGGATACAAGTACCTCTCTTACTTGTTCCAATATTTCACCATCCTCGTGGTGAAAAAAAAAGTTTCTGAAATCATGGTTGGAATTTCTGATTCTACAATCATAGAATAGAATCATAGAATAGCTAGGGTGGGAAAGGACCTTAAGATCATTTGGTTCCAATGCCCCTGCCAGGGGCAGGGACACCTCACTAAACCACGCCACCCTAGGCTCTGTCCAGCCCCTCCTTCAGCACCACCAGCGGTGGAACATTCACAACTTCCCTGGGCAACCCATTCCAGTGCTTCACAACCCTTACAGTAAAGAATTTCTTCCTTATATCCAGTCTAAACTTCCCCTGTTTAAGTTTGAATTCGTTAGCCCTTGTCCTATCACTACAGTCCATAATGAAGAGCTCCTCCTCAGCATCCCTGTAGGCCCCCTTCAGACACTGGAAGGCTGCTATGAGGTCTCCACTCAGCCTTCTATTCTCCAGATGAACTGTCCCAACACTCTCATCCTATCTTCATACAGGAGGAGCTCCAGTCCCCTGATCATCCTTGTGGCCCTCCTTTGGACTTGTTCCAACAGTTCTATGTCCTTTTTATGTTGAGGACACCAGAATTGCACACAATACTGCAAGTGAGGTCTCACAAGAGCAGAGTAGAGGGGCAGAATCACCTCCCTTGACAGGCTGGTCACGCTCCTTTTGAGGCATCCCAGGGTACAGTTAGCTTTCTGGACAGCAAGAGCACATACTGCCAGCCCATGTTCATTTTTTTATTGATCAACACCCCTGGGTCCTTCTCCTCAGGGCTGCTCTGAGTCTCTTCTCTGCCCAACCTGGAGCTGTGCCTAAGATTGCTGCGACCCAGGTGTAAGACCTTGCACTTGGCATGGTTAATCTTCATGAGGTTGGCATCAGCCCACCTTACAATCGTGTCAGGGTCCCTCTGGATGGCATTCTGTCCTGGGTTCAGCAGCAGCAGTCATTTTTTTCTTTTTCATAGTAGTGGGTGCAGCACTCTGTTTTTGGGTTTTGGCTTGGGAAAAGCACTGATAACACCAGTGTTTATAGATATGGTGTAGAAAGTTTAGGCTTGCAGAGGACTTTCTGAGTTTCATGCTCTGCCAGGGAGGAGGGGAAGCTGGGAAGAGCCCGGAAGGAAGCACAGACAGGGCACTTCACCCAAACTGTCCAAAGAGATATTCCATACCACAGCACTTCATGCCCAGGATGTAGAAACGGAGAGTAGAGACCCAGAAGTGGGAGGGACAGGACTGCGTGTTTGAGCTTGGTATTAGGTGATGGGGGTGCACTGCTTGGTCAGGCTGGGTGGAAATTATTTGGTGAGCTCTTGTATTCTTTCCTTGTATTTGCCTTGTCATTGTTATTGCCAGTGGTAGCAGTAGTGATTTATGTTATACCTTAGCTACTAAACCGTTCTTATCTCAACGTGTGGGTGTTGCATTCTTTCGATTCTCCTCCCCATCCCCTCAGGTCTGGGGAAGAAACAGGGGGGAGTGAGTGAGCAGAACTGTGTGAGGGCCTCAAATCACGACACATGCCTTCCCTACAATGTGTCAACCGAACCACACAGCTTGGTTTCATTGGCGAACTTTCTGAAGGCACACTCGATCTATCTCACACTGTCCACGTTACCTACAAAAGTGTTGAACAAGACCAGTCCCAACACTGATCCCTGAGGGACACCACTTGTTACTGATATCCAGCTGGACATTGAGCCATTGACCACAACTCTTTGCATGCAGCCATCCAGCCTGTTCTTTATCCACCGAGTGTTCCACCTATCAAATTGATGTCTCTCCAACTTAGAGACAAGGATATCATGTGAGACAGTGTCAAATGCTTTGCAGACGTCCAGGTAGACGGCATCAACTGCTCTACCCCTGTCCATCAGTTCCATAGTCGCATCGTAGAAGGCCACCAAATAGGCCAGGCAGGATTTCCCCCTAGTGAAGCCTTGCTGGCTGTCACCAAGCACCTTGTTGTTTTTCATGTGCCTTAACATGTCTTCCAGGAAAATCTGCCCCAAGATTTTGGCAGGCACAGAGGTGAGGCTGACTGGTCTGTAGTTCCCTGGGTCATCTGTTTTCCCCTTCTTGAAAATGGGGGTTATATTTCCCTTTTTCCAGCTGTTGGGAACTTCATCTGACTGCCAAGATTTTTCAAATATGATGGACAGTGGCTTAGCAACTTCATTCACCAGCTCCTTCAGGAACTGCGGATGGATTTCATCAGGTCCCATGGACTTGTGTACATTCAGGTTCTTAAAATGGTCTGGAACCAGATCCTCTCCTACAGTGGGCCCAAGGTCTTTATTCTCACAGTCCCTGCATCTGCCTTCCAAGATTTGGGTGGCATGGTCAGAGCATTTGCTGGTAAAGAGTGAGGCAAAGAAGTCTTAGGAACCTTAGCCTTCTCAAATTCAGGGTAGACAGTTCTCCTGATAGCTTCCTGAGAGGTCCTAGTCTGGTCCTGAGGTCCCTAGTCTGTCTTTTATTGTCAATGAATCCCAATATAATCCCTTCCTGTTATCTTTCACATCCCTAGCCAAGTTTAATTCTAATTGGTCCTTAGCTTTCCTAACCTGGTCCCTAGCTTCCTGGACACCATCCCTGTATTCTTTGCAGGCCACCTGTCCTTACTTCCACCTTTTATAAGCCTTTTTTTTTTTCCTTTGAGGTTTCCTCAGGAGCTCCTTATCCATCCAAGGAGGTCTCCTTCCCCTCCTGCTGCACTTCCTTCTAGCTGGGATGCATTTCTCCTGAGCTTGCAGCAGGTGATCCTTGAATATCAACCAACAGTCTTGGGCCCCCCTGCCCTCTAGCACTATATCCCATTGAACCTTCCTAAGCAGGTTCCTTAAGAGGCCAAAGTCTACTCTCTTGAAGTCCGGGGGAGTGAGCTTGCTGCACACTCTTCTCACTGCCCTGAGGATCTTGAATTTGACCATCTTATAATCTCTGAAACCCTCTTTGTGTCTGTTGCCTCTCATTGGATTGCAGTACACATCTGAGAAGAGTTTCTCTCTGTCATCTTCTCTGCTTCGTACTATTATGCAGCTGTGGTCAGAAGTGAGATCCTCTAACATTTCTCTTTTTCTGGGTGAGCAAGTCCAACTCCCCCTCCTGCTCCTCATATACACACGTACTTCCAGATATCTGTTTTCTCAGTTGACTAATGCATTATTTGCACTCCTGAATTAGATATCTAAACACGAAGAGAATGAATCTGGGAAGCTGCAAGAGGCCAAAATCAATGGTCTTTGACCATAACTTGAGACTTGTGACCAAAACATTTTCCAGAAGCCCCAGGGTAAAAGAAAGAATGACCAACCCAGAAGAATGCTGTATTTCATGGTGGTAACTGAAGAGGTTCTAGGCAAGCTGAAGGGCCTCATCTGAAATAATTTTGTTTAGCAGGCAAGGCTTCTGCCTTCTTAGCAGGGTTCTTCACTCTTGGATCATTTTGTTGGCTCCAAGATGGTCAAGGTGGGCAGCAATGGAATAAGTTAACTTTGAAAGAAAAATTCTAGCAAACAGACTTTGTGGTAACAGCAAAAAGAGTTAATGACTCTTGGACATCTTCAGTCTGTATAAAGGTGTGTACCCAGAAGACTGCGTTTGACAGCTCTGAGAACTGGAACCTTTCCTTTTCATTGACAACATAAGCTGTCACTGGTAAAGCATGAAGCAGCTTAAGGTGTGATGGAATGCTAGGTATTTGCTTGATTGAAGATCAGCAGAAGGAAAGAGAATTAAACTTCTGACAAAGCTGAATTAAAAATGTGCAATGGGAAGAATGGTTTAGGGGAGCAAATCAAAGTAATTCCTTCTGACCTTGATAACTTTCTCATACATAGACAACAAACTGCAGAACTGAAACCAGTGTCTCACCGTACTGAGATGTGATCTGCCGAATGACTGTGTATACTTTTCATTACGTGACCAGAGGATTGGACTGGTCTTATGGTGGGAGGATTTCAAGAAGAGGAAATGAACACTGTCAAAAACACCCCATGGTTATTGCAACAGAGCTGTGACCCAGAGAACAAGAGGCTGTTGAACAGCCTCGGGGTGAGGTAATGGGGTTAGGCAATAGTCAGATTATGAAGTGCATATTTTTTGCTTTGAGTGAAAACGAATATACAGACCAGTATGATTTTTCTCTGTCCATCTTTCAGGACCTGAAAAATGATTCATGTGATGCATCAAGTGAGGAGACAGTGGGAACGTGACACCAAAGACAGATTTGCCTGTGACTCCAAAGAGCTGCTCAGAGCTCTGCAGAGGAAACCTGGGTTCATGCGTATGGCCAGCAATCACTAAATTGTAGGGGTGTGTGTGTGTTGTTTTCACCTAATACAAGTTAAAATGGATACTCCCAGCAGCAATTTAGTCCATTTAAATTAAGCAGGGATTACAAGTTTGTAAAACCATATTCGTCTCCAGGACCTGAGGTGTTTCAAGGTCCACAATTAGCTAAATTCAAAACTTGCTCCCAAACAAATGATTGGCTAAAATTTCCAAGACCCCAGACTCTGAGCTTTGCTGTACAGGAAAACTTCATAGCAGACATTTGGGTCCAACATGATCAAAAGTGCAATGTCCTTGCTCTTCCCAGAACTCCAGAGAAGCTCTGCAAAGCAGCTAGTTTATGGACATCTTCATTTCTTAAAAACAGATAACTGAGTTCATTTTACTGCATCATATCCTGTGCTTTTTTCAATCACAATGAGCCCTGACCATCCTTATGCACAACGTTTTATCTGGGCTTGCATGGGGACAGCAGAAGGAAGAGAATCTCCTTTTTTGAAGTGGATGAGATACAGCAAGGGTGATTTAAAAGGAGAAAATCTGGCACAAAGAGAGAACTGCTTGTGCCTCCACTCTCGGTGGAGTTTTGAGTCATTCATGCAGTGCAGTAGCTAGGGAGCGCGAATGACTCATACACATTGCTAACTATGGAGAATAAATATATTTTCTGAAACATTCAAGCATTACTCACATTTTCACTTAGTATCAGCTGATTCTAGTAGCCTTATTCCACCTTTTGGGATTTAGTACAATGGGTTATATAAAAGATAGATTGGGCTCAAATTCCCTTTAAACTGATGTGCTAAGTATGGCATAAGGCATTTTGCTTAGATGATGAAGTATTTTGAGTGCCCCTCAGTTCAGCATGGAGCTGGGAAAATTGTGTAACTCTCATTACATGTGACTTCAAAAGCTCTTGATAACTATCTTAACTCCTGTGTTGTGACTTTCATCCCAAAGTTTTCTCAAATGTTCAACAAACAGGTAAGCAGATCATATTCAAGGATTTATTGCTGACTCTTGAACTGGTACAACTTACAGGGACTTCAGTACTCAAAATCACGGGATCATATGAAAACACCGAGTCTTTTCTAGGCTGAGGTTCCTGTCATACATCATGTGGTCTAACCATCTGGCAAGGTTGGTGGCCCTACACTGGAATTGCTCCACTATGCCCATGCCTTTCAAGCATGGGAGAGCCCAAAATCAAACACAGCATGTGGTCCAGATATGGTCCCACTAGTGCTGAGTAAAGGGCAATGATAACTTGCTTTGGCCATGGCCATGCTTTTGCTAACAGAGACCAGCCCAGCATTTATCCAGTCCTTGCCACTAGGGTCCATGCTGCTTAGGAGTACCCAGTAGTGACATGATGTGGGTCAGCACCACTGCACAGTACAAAGATCTACATATGTTAGAAGATCTACCTATGGTCATGCATAATGTCATCCACTTTGTGGAAGACTGTGTAGATTATTTGGTAGATCCCTGGAGTAAGACCAGAAGTCTGACATCACTAAGTTCTTGATTTATTAGGTAAAAAGGAGTCATTTCAGTTTTAATGAAGAGTGAAATTATGCAAACCCTTTTTGTAAATAGTTTTAAGGTCAGTGGAAAAGCACTATGTAAGAGCAAGGTGTTACTTTGCATCAGCTCTTTGTCAATGCCTGACGCAATTTTCTGCTTCTTCTTCTAAAACCCCTGACAGCCCTTCTCAGAGATGGGACATTGACCTCAGACTGGAGAGGTCCAAGCTTTCCAATGCTGAGAGACTCAAATATTTCACCAGAGACCACTGAGAGTTTTCCAGCGCCTCCCCATGACCTCTAGGAAGGCAAAAACATTTTCCTGCAGTTGGATGGGGAAGAACCAGAGGTGCTCAGCTGGTGGAGGCCAGAAAAACATGGATTTATGTCTTCTGACAGCCTAGCAGAACACACAAGGAAATACAGACATCGATATGGACAGAGCAAGCTTGATCTGGCTCTACAATGTACTAGGATAAATCAGATGTCTGTCACCAAGGCTAACATTGCAGTTAAGCCTAATCCCTACTGATGATGCATTTGCTTAAATGTGATTCCTTTTCCTAATAAATAAATAAATAAATAAATGTGCTTACTGAATATAATTAACAATTTCTAACTGATTAGGCTCCTTTTAAAGTCTGGCTAGCATTTACTGAAGCCAGCAGGTGTCCGTGGGTTGCTCCATCCACAGACATACAGTGTTCAGGGCTGTCACAGGGGAAACATGGGCAGTGCTTGGGCTCAGCCAGGCATGTTGTAGAGTGTGCATACCTCAGATAGAGACAGATGGTTGCTTGCTCTCTAGACATATGTAGGTTAATTCCCTACAGGAATATATGTATCTTTATCTGATTGCAAATTTTGCAAATGGGAATTGTGGGAAGCTCTCAAAAGTCAGGTAACAGTTTTCTGTGGGCTGAGATGTTTAACATTAGGCAATGCGGTTTGAAACTCTTAGCCAAGAGGTATGGCAGTGCTATTGCAAAAGGACTTGAAGATTTTGTAAGGTAATTGTTAGGAAATCAATCAAGAATAGGGCAGAAAATGATATTATGTTACCAAGAAATGAGTAGTGTAATTGCAAATGCAGGATCAGTTTTGTTCCCTCATCTCAGAGCTAGAAAACGTCCAGCGAAAGACAATCATGAGTATAAAACAGTTTCCTGACTTAAAGGGGTAAAGCAGACCAGGAGTCTCTACTCTGGGATACAGGCACCTGAGGGCCTATAGAGGCCAATACAGCCTTTTGGGGGTCCATTGAATTTGGGATATCATAGAAAAGCTGAAGAAAGTAGAGATTCTTTGCTATTTCTGATGCTATAAGAACTAGAGGGGCTCCTGCCATCAGCAGGTTTAGCACAAACATAAGAAGGTACTTTTTCACAAAGTACCCATAAAATGATGGAACTGATTGCCATGGTAATTGTGAAGGTGGAAAACATGGGTATTCAAGGCAGACTGAATAAATTACCTCTGATTATGATTATTAAGCATGACATTGCAGACACAATCTCCCACTCAGGAAGTTCCTCCAAGCCCTTGTGATGGGTTGTCCCTAGCTGGATGTGAGATACCCATCAAAGCGGCTCTATCACTACCCTCCTCAGCTGGACAGGGGACAGAAAATACAACAAAAGGCTCGTAGGTTGAGATAAGAAAAGGGAGAGATCACTCACCAATCACCATCTAGAGCAAAACAGGCTAGACTTGGGAAAGTGAGTTTAATTTATTGAGTATGGGCTTCCCTTAGGGTCACAGCCTCCTTCAGCCATTCCTCTGCTCCAGCATGGGGACCTCCGTGGGCTGCAGATGGAGATCTGCTCCACTGTGGACCTCCATGGGCTGTAGGGGGACAGCCTGCACCATCATGGGCTGCACCATCATGGGCTGCATGGGAATCTCTGCTTTGGCGCCTTCTCCTCTCCTTCTGCACTGACCTTGGTGTCTGCAGAGCTGTTGCTCTCATATATTTGCACTCCTCTCTTCTCCAGGTGCTGCTGCACAGGTTTTTTACCCCTCATCTTCTTAAATACATTATCCCAGAGATACTGATGGGAAAGGAAGTGGAACCATGTTGGGATGCTGGCTGCTCATAGTGATGGGCTCCTTTCACCCACAACATACATGACCTCTGTGTGCATGCTCATCTGCCATGGCTGCATGCTCCAAAGACGTAAGTGAAGGCAAACCTGGGGGTCTGCTGGAGGAAGAACTGGGAGCACCGGGATGTGAAAAGCTACAGCAGCGTGGGGGTGTGCTGGAGTCTGCTGATGGTTGGGTGACACAACAGGGCTACCTGAGATGTGGCCATGACTTACAGGACTGCTGCTGCACCCCCGGGCAGACATAGCATTGTGCAGAGTCCTGCAGGTGGTGGGACATGCTAAAGGAAAGACTACCTTAGGAGTGCTCGTTAGGGCACTCTGGAGAAAGCCAGCCTCACCTATGTGCAGGGAGATCCCAGTCAAGAACCCGTACTAGTCCTCATCTCCTGCTACCCATAAAGGAAACTCACATCTACTTGCATGGCAATGAGAAAAATCAAGTTTTTTAAAGACATTCAACACCCTATCCTACTCAGGTAACCAGCATTGGTGTAGTCAGTGTTGTCCCAACATGGAGGTCTCTGGCAGGGAAGACCATAGGTTTAAGGACTCACATTGTCCTCCCATCCTCACCTCTTCTGAAAAACCCCTTGATGGCAATGGCACAAGGTGTACTCTGCTCAGGACTGACCCTGTGGGAAGCTATGTCCTGCAGTGTGACTATCGCCAGCCGCCCCAGTGATGGGATGCTGCTCAAGCTCTCACGGCTGCATTGGGCAGAGCTGCCAGCTTCAAAACAATGTTTCACCTCTTTATCCCTCTCTTCCACCTTCCTCCTGCCTCTGCCCTAGCTCATGCCTCTGCTAAGCAGGGCTGGGCATAACCACAGCAGAGATCTAGGAAAGGAGCTCTCTGATGGTCCAGGCTTTCCTTTGTCAAACATCACCAGGTGCACCCTGTAAGGGATACTGTGCAGGGGAAGGAGGGAATCCCCTTGTCGCTCCCAGCCTCTCCATCATGTTAAGCCTTTACTTTAGAGTGGAAATTGTGAAGCACACACTGCCATTTCCTATTATTCTGTGCACAACATGGCACAATAAGGCCTCTGTGGTGGGTCTCCAGGAGCTACTATAATTCTCTGCACACACCCTATGTGTTCAGGAGGAATCACTGGGGAATTGACTCTGCTGTATTCAGCCTGCTGCTGTGCTGCACGAATAATCATGGGAAAAAATTGCATTGATTCAGCAATGTGTGGGAATGTTTAAATTATGAACCCCACTTCCATTTAAGTAAATGGGAGAAAAACAACAAAAAAATCATAATTCGTGTTTGATAGTCTGAGATCCTTAATTTGCTCTAAATAAAATGTTTGCTGTCAGTTTAGGTTCAGTCTAGAAAGATGAATAATTTGTTTGATCACTTGAGAAACAGGAGATCATGTTGCCCAGTAGTTTGTTATTATATTTCAGCAATAGTGTTCTCATCCAAGGTTTTCTAGAGTTACAGCACTGACAAGGCACAATTCTGCTCTATCTCTGGCTTTGTGTCCTTTGATCGCAGCTGCTGAAGCAGAAGATATCCTCGCTATAAGACACAAAAATAGCAGGAATCATTAAGAAAAAAGCTTTCTCTTGCCAGCCCACCTGCTTATGGAGGAAGATGCATTGGAGCTTTGAGACATGGCTGGGATGGCACTGAAGGGGTGAATGGTGGTGGGGAACACTGGTGGTGCCTGCCAATGAGACGCACCTCTTCCTTGCACCTGCCCTGAGCAGGATTTGCCCAACAGCTCCCTTCACGTTGGGCATAAATGCAATAGGCTGCAGGTTCTCTCCTCGTAAGGTAAACCTTTAAATGCATTTGGACCTGTTCCACCCCAAAAGCACTACCTGACTCCTGAAAGAGCTGGGGGTGAGCACTCTATGCCCTGTCTGCAAGGAAGGACTCCAGGGAGGGTGCTCAGTCCCGCTTGGCAGGTTGTGTGCTAGAGGCAGACACAACATGCCCTGATTTAGGGTGAAATGGCCTTTCCTCTGCATACTGTCTGGCCAGCCTGGCATTTACAGCTGGGGAGGGGCAACGATGCCAACTGGCAGCAAAACATTAGCAAACAGACATTGACCTGCTCCTGCTGGCGAAGCACCACACTGGCCTCTCTGAGAGCCCCTCACACCCAGGTGATAACAGCCCCACACGTCACTGCAGCCTCTCCCTGTCTCCTCCATCCCATCACGCAGCCACAAGTCAGTCTGGGAAGGGTCACGGGTTTCTTTCTCCTCAATACCTGTGCTCGGCTGCTGCATCTGCCCCACCTCCTGCTGCTGGTGCTGCTGATGCTCCGCTTACTCATGCTCCTGGAACACTGAAATGAAAAAGTAGTTCTTTGGTTTCTGATGGGAACCACCAGTTTGTAAGAAGCACATGCAATGCCCTTCCTGATAGCAAGCAGTCACTGTGGCTTGGGAAGGACTGCTGCTTCAGTCCTGGGCACTTTATTCACTAGGACAGAATTTGTATGAAACCCTAAAACCCTGGGCAAATATGGGTTTATATTTACTGGTGCTGCTGCTGTGGCTACAAACTCAAGAAGCTTTGAAACCCTCAGGGCTTCCCTCACCATATTCTCCTTCATGGCACATCCTCTTCAGTCTCCCCAAGAGGCTCTGCTCCACCCTTGAAAGTCCTCTACTAAAACAGAGCTTACTTGTCATATATAAACACTGGACCAGGAATTTGTCATGGGACTTTCTTCATACTTCTGTTTTAAATAATCCACCCCAGATCTCATAGAACTGAAGCCACCACGCTGTGCCCTCAGAATAAAACATTTGACATCTCAGGTGTGATTCACCACACCAAATTCGGGCATATGCCTGGCATCCCAAACTGCTTTTAGAGCTTCATCAGGCCTCTGTAGAGAGTGTGTCACGTGACAAGTACATAATACTTTAGGAAGAGAGGACTACTCTGGAGGTATCTTTTTCTTCTCTTCTAATGCTTTAATTAGAGTTAATTAATCCCTCTGCTCCTGCTCCTGTACTGCCTCTTTACTATTTTCTTCTCATTTTCATTGTATTTCATCCATCTGCAGTGCCCTGACATGTTAACTGGTGAGCTTTTCACAGCACAGACTATTTGTATTTTTACATCTCCTGCTAGAGAAGCTCCTTCAATCTGACCCTTTCTCTCTGAAGGCTGCTACAAAACAAACTGCTGCAGAGCGTTAGGGGGAAAGCAAGGTCCAGCTGCTGTTGTGTGTGGCCAAAAGGGGCCTTACCTGATCCCCACCAAAATACAGGCAAGTGCAGCTTGTGTGTTTACTATAGAGCATGCATCTGACATGCAGTGTGTTCAGACAGCCCGCATTCTGATCCTGGGGCTGTCTTCTCCAGGCAGCAATGTCAGGACTGTTAGGCAGCATTAACACATCAGCTCTGCTGTTGCTGTGGGATTCAGGCAAGGTGATGACTGTTGCATGAAAAACTGCCACTCCTCTCAAGGAGCCAAATGAAGAATGATGAGAAAAGTCATTGCACAAGCTAGTACTTCCCAGCATACACTAAATATTTTCTGCTTCTCAGCTCGCTGCTAGTTCACCTTCAGCCCCACTTTTCGTTTAAGCTATCTTGCAACAACCAAGGATTTTTGAGGAGCGAAGTAGTCTTTTTCCAAGCCCAGCACCATGCAGAACAGAACCTCACTGCAGAGCAAACAGTTTGTGAACTGTTATTCTAGTAATAGTATCAGGACAAGAGATAATGAAAGGATACAAACCATTAAAGTTAGTAAGACTGGGCTTCAGGAACATGGGGGGTAATCCAGCCTTGGCTTCCTGAATGCATTGTCTGAGAGGTTTTACACAAACACAAAGAAGCATCATTCACATACATTGAGACCAACAAGACTTTTGCAATCTGTGTTTCCTGAACATTAGTTTCGGCTCCTCTATATCTAGCATAATAATGACTTCATCATTTTCCTTTTAACTTAAAATTCATTGGGCACAGTCTAAGTTCTTGTTTCAATTAAGTTGTCCAAGTAAGGAATACAAATTCAAGCTGGAAATTAAGAGGCTGTTTTCAGTGACCAGATAAATAAAAGGTAACTCAAGCTTTCCATTGAGTAGGTGGAATGAAAGAGCAAGCTATCCTTGAGGATGGTGCATGAAAGAAATAACACAATGCAGTTGCCTGAGATAGCCCAGCCATCCTTTTAGGACCTGTGATTCACATGACATTTGTGCCTCATTCTCAGCTTCTCAAATGTCTATCTCCTACTGTTATTATTTTTAGCTTGGTTTGCTAAAGAAACAAGGCTGATGTGATGAGGCTGCCCATCTGGCTGGCTGTCTATTGTCTCCATCTGTCCCTTCTCCCAAAACCCCTGTGAACCTGCTGGCCCATTTCAGTCCCGTTTGATGGCAGGATGGTGATCTCAGGGTGAATTATCCTACATGTGTCATGAAAATTGGCTGCTTCTCAGGGATGGACCAACACAGCTGTTGGTGAGGGAAGAGCAGGCTGAATCCAGATGTTGATACCTGTCCTTGGCAGCAGTCTGGCGGGTGGTGGACATGCACTCACTCATCAGACAATCTGGACACAGGATACTGAAACAACATGTGCTGTCTCTTGCCTGTGGGAGGATGTCCTAAAGGACACAGAGCAGGTAGGCTATTGCCATGCAAAGGCAATGGGATCAAGGACGCAGTTCTCTGGATAAGCCAGCTTTCCCCATGTCTGCACTTCACCCAGCAACACCTGCATCTGTAACCATGGGCAACTCTCCAGGTACAGGATTCGGCCCTCAATACGTGGCTGATTTCATGTGTTAACCACCTCCTGATGTGAGCTACTTCAGATATGGATTTGATGTGACTTCTGAAGCTGTGCATGCCTGTGTTTACACTATGCAACTACTCGAGTGTGAGAGCAGAGCAAGGTCTCTTTGGGGAGCTCTGCTGCCTGTGCAGGAGCGCAGAGCTGCAAGCCCAGATTGCCAGACATGCCAACTCGATCCATTGTCCATCTTCACACATTGCCGAGGCAGTATTTAGGCATGCAAACAGATGCCATAGTCTGGCAGGGAATATAAATGGGTGCTTAGGTTCATCTGCTGGGGCTGCTCAACCTCTAATATTAACTGCATAACTTTGCAGGAATGAGACCGCCTTGTGCAACAGTCATGGATCTGAAAGTTTCTGAGACTGTTTGTGTGTCCTCCCTCTACCAGACTCTCTTACTCTTCAATTTTTTTATAAGCTGAACAATCAGGACGAAGCTACATCTCCTTTCCTGCAGGCCATTTCCTTCCTTCTCAGGACCTGCATCACAGTGCACCATGCACGCCTCGCCTTTTTGCAGGTACAAAGGATGTAATCCTGCTCAGGTTCTCCAAGTATCCCCATGTGACTGGCAGCTGATGAAAGATCTTTTCTTTTCATTTTCATACTTCCTTTCTTCAAGCAAAGTGTCTCAACAGCCTCTGCAGATCCGCAGCTTCCCTGCCAAATGGAGTGCATTTCATTTCCATGCCTTTTCAAACTTACCAAAATAAAGTCCATGTGTTTAACAAAGAAAGCAGTGCAGGGTTTCATCCTGGCAAGGGTGCTTGTGGCAAAGACAGGACCCAGGCAGGGAAATGCCAGAGGGAAACAGCTTGTGTCCTGCTGCTTCTTTAGGAACCCACCCTGCAAACTTCCTACTTAGTGTTCCGGTGCCTAAATTTCAATTATGGCCACATGATCTGCTTGTCTATAAGCTAAAGACTTGCCCTGTTTCAGAATGAGTTACACTCATGAATTCACCCTTGGCTAAATTGTATGTTTATTCATAGCATGAAATTATGAACTCTGCTCCTGCAGAGAAAATCATTACCCACATCAATGCCTGAGAAGGGGAGAGTCTAAGGAGAGAAAAGCACAGACATCACAGAAAAAGTCTATAGTGCTCATTATGAATAAAATATCCAGCCCAGCTTTACTCATGGAACAGAATAGCTGCAAACAACATTGGAGGCTTGCTTTATGAGACATTAGATTGGAACTTCCCTACACACCCCACACCCCCCCACTAGAGTTTTGTTTTAGGATATAAAAATGAGGAGAAAACACTAAAAAGCCAGGGGAAAATGGAAGGAGCCTTTGCTGCACAGGTGTCAGTTTGCATCTATGCAGTGTGGAGCAGAAAAGCAGTTTGGCATGGCCTGATCTTGCTAAAACTTCACTTCCATTCCCAGATGTGGCCTTTGCTGGTTGTCAGAAATGAGGCTGCTCAGAGAGGCCTGTGATGCTTGGAACATCATGCCTGATGCTACAAGGCAAGGGCAAGCACAGAGCTGGCTGTGTGTGTCCTTGCACAAAGGGGGCTCAGGCATGGGAAGTACTCCTGACATGGAACTGAGGATTCCCTTGTGCTGGGGATGTCTTCAGCAGTTTACTTCCTGGAATCACTGCCATGTGTGACATCCGCAAGGACACTAAAAATCCCTCGCTTTACATAAAAGGCTGAAGGGGAATATGTAACCTGTTAGGGAACAGCCCAATACAGGTGAGCCTGACATATCTCCAAGCCTCCAGGTCCAGCTAGTGGTAAGTTTGAGCCTGTATTTCCTGTAGGTGCCCACACAGGCACATATATGAAACATACATATACCCATGGCTGGATATACTGATTTACACAGACAGATATGGCTAGCATTCATGTAAAGACAAAAGCATCAGCTGGGCAGGTTGACGATCCATCAGTGGAAATTATACATACTCATAGGCAGGATGTGAACGCTGCAGCAGACTGTCTTAGACACCCAGTTTGCCCAGTGGCTGCCGCTGGATCCCAGTCTGTCCAGTGGCCAGCACCAGGGCACATGAGTCCCCAGGGCAACAGCTCCAGTCTCTCCCATGGTGGCACCTCAGGCACATCTCTGACCCTGCTCTCACTTCAGCTGCTGTACTCAGGCCCCACGCAACCGCAGACTCTGGGTGCACCCTCTCCCACCCTTACTTCCTCCTTGTTTCTGGGCTCCCCAAGCTGCGGTGGTGCCTGCATGTCTGCTGTAATGGCTCTGGTGGTGGGCTTGGGATGTGTGGAGCGGGAGATGACTTACCAGAAGTCACCTTGTGTTACTGAGCCCTTGCAAGGAGCATGTGTCCTAGTGCAATGCCACTAGATGTAGATATTTAGCCTAATGTAAGCTCCTTGGGATAATAAAAACTGCTTTGGATTTTCTGGCTGACATAAGGGACACTTAACCCTCTCTTCCCATTCTAAGGGTCATATCTATTTCAATGGGAAAGGTTCTAAAAATACCCCAGAGCTGTCTCCACTGCACACAAGCCTCTAAGCACCAAGTACTGTCCCAGCACTAAGCAGCATTCACCCTCTGTCTCAGAGCTGTGTGGTTTGTGGCATCTCTTCCCAAAAGCAACTATATCTGTTTGATGGTGAAGGCTTGGGACACCTCCAAACACCTGAGTTACCCCTGTCATTCCTCAAAGGACAAATAAGAGAGAACCATCCCTTTCTGTCTCTTCTTCCAAATTGTCATTTGCTCTATGGTAGTCTCCTTCATTGTATATGAAACAGTAATGAGCTTTGGTAAATTACTTTAGCAATCAAACTCATATTTTATTTTATGATTTAATGTGGCAACTATTATGTGTAAAAAGAGAACTTCCCCAATTGTTTAACAGTATGAAGGACAAACACTTTTACATTTCCAATCCATTATTTGGTAGGTTTCTGGTGAGCATGATTTTCGCCTGGGTTGTGGTGAGATAATAGCTGGAGCAGAACCTTGGGTCAGCAGCAACCAAATAACAATGTCCTTCAGTGTTTGCTTGGCAGAACTGCCTGCCCTCGAGTCTTTTCTTATCAACAGAGAGCTGTAACAATACATTGAGAAGTGTCTGAAACCAGAATTTGGAGATGAAATAAAAGCCAGTGCTACCAGCCTCTCTGAAGCACCATTAACTTGCCTGGTTTACATCACTAAAGCTCTGCTACAGCTTTCAGCCAGGCCTAAGGAAATTTATTGCTGTTTTGTTATTTTTTGCTGTCCTCACATCAAGAGGAGTCAAATACAGCTTTTGCATGGAGTTGAGCTCCCATAAGGACTTATGTACAGGGAACACCCTTGCCTTGGCTGTCCAGTCCCAGTGCTGCCCTTGGAAAGACAGCTCGGTCCTGCTCCTGGAAAATCTCCATGGATTCTTGCTGAGCTCTGGTTTCTGATACCAGCATGATCCCGCAGGTAGGTCAGTTTGGGAGAAGGGGGAAAGCCAGGAAGTCTTTCCTTGGAGCATACTGCCCAGAGCACTGCTTGTATGCTCCCAGCTGTGTACCTTCAGCAGTACACTGTAGTGGCCTCAGCAGCATCCCCAGATCCTGTGAGCTCATGAAGCCAGCAACAGTGTCACACTTCCCCCTGCAGATCTACGAGGAACCAAAGAACCTTTGTTCCCTCCATGCTTGCCTGGCTTCAGACCTTGCACTCAGCTGCTGGCTGGAAGGACACAGTGTCAGCTGCTAGTTCAAACATGCTCAGTTGTGCTAGCATCTTTCCTCATGGATTTAGCATGTCCATAAATCCTATGGCCTATTTGGATGGACATGTCATACGTCTAAGCAGGCTAGAAGTGGATCACCTCACCTGCCTAATATCCATCACTCATGTTGGCAATAGCAATGATGTGACCTGATCAAAGCCCCACGAATTTCTCTGTCAACTCTAGTAGACCTCAGATCAATGAGGCAGGGATCCAGTGATCCACAGCCAGCTTTGCTGTTAAGGGAGATCTTTTCACTGTTCCCCTGGTACCACCAGCCACCTTGAATCTGTACAAGGGCTTGGATTTATTAAAGGTTCTTAATACTGAGAGGCCCAAAGGGTTTCGTGAGTAGTGAGCATCTCTGGCAGTAAGGAAACCTTTAATAAGATGTCTAAATCTGAATGTTGGCAACTGTGGAGACAGGGTCCTTTTTCATTGTGCTTCCCATGGGATAGATGGAAAGGTGAAGCACTAGCAGGGCTCCCTGCTTCTGTGGAGTGACCAAAGGGATAGCACTACAGCATGAACAGGGGTCTCTGGCTGTCTCATAGGTATTACTGCAAGGAGCTCATTGGTACTCACCTTACTGCCGACACTGCTCCTCATGAGACTTCTTGCAGGTGCTACACAGATCAGCAGTCCACCTGCATGCCAGCTCCCTTCCTCCCCTTCTCAGCATAGTGACTGCTGTCATGGATGAAAGCAGAGAGCTGGGGTTTTTATCTCTCAAATTAGCTGTGAAAATTCATATGAATATTAAGATCTCTAAATACCCAGTACTAATACTCCCTTTGTTTACTGTAAATCAGTTTCTGGCCTTGTTTCAGAAATTAATCATTGCATATATAGTAACACTCTTCAGCTTAATATGCCAGGGAAATCCTTTCCCATACCATCAGGGTTTCCTGCGTTTGCACTTAGTCTGTTTTACATGCAGGCTTGTGTCTGGGTGACAGAAATGGTTTCTTACAATTTCCAATAGTGGGAGATGAAATAGGAGAGTAGGTTCAGGCCTCTGCTTCCCACCTTGTTTAAGGCAACCTCCCCACTTACATGCCTGTGTTACCAGAGCAGCTCCCAGGGATGATGATTCCTGCCACTTGACACTGAGTATTGTTGAAGGCTTTCTTAGCAACAAGTAAAACAAATGCAAGCTGTGAAAAGAGATGATCTGCATGTTCGAGTGGAGGGTATCAGTACCCACCAAAGGCAACATGCTCTGCCAGACTGAGCAGGGGCAGGGAGATGCCCCGCTGCTCTCCTAGTGCAGGGAGTGCTATGACATTTTCCATTGAGGAATTGATTTTCAAGTAACTGATCTGTAAAATGGGAATAATTCCACCTCCCATGGCCATGCCAAAAAGATCCAATAAAGTTTTCCTCAGTATTTTCAATCTCTGGAAGTCTCTAGGGGTAACCAGGACCTTGCTCTTGGTCTTAGCATGAGCAAATGCAGCAAGATCTTCATCTCTGACTCGGTGTGACCATGCGTGACTCAGCTCTGAAATACAGTGTTTTTCCACTGATAATTTCATAAGTATAACCTTAAGATGGGCTACTTTACAGATGAGAACCTAAGAACATTTTTAATCTCCTGTTATTTACTTGTAACATCATGAATCACAGAATTGCACAGTGTACATGATATTCCCTGATGATATAATTACAGTGTTCTCTATATACTATGCTTTCTTAATTCATTGTATTCAACATTCACCTTTTAGCAAAGCGTGCTTTAATTTCCGCATGCACTTTACCCAGTTTGAGACTAAGCATGGGGATAGAAAACAAGACTCCTGATAGAACAGCCACATTGTGCTGGCTGTGTATCTGTTGTGTTTGTGACCTCCCACTATAGCCTTTGCTCCCATGTGAGCAGCACTGGGTGACTATAGTCAGTGAGATAGCTTATTTGAGCTGGACTTTATAATGTGTGACTGGAGTTTGTTCTCAGCCTTATCAGCTTGGGTGTGTTTGCACAGAGAAATACTCTGTGGTTGTCATGAGTTGCTTATTCTCCATGGAGGAGGTCTCAAAGCTAAGTGCAGGCAATGCTTGGGGCTGGTGAGGAGGCTGACCAGCCCAGCACCCTCACTGGTGCTCTTACTTCCATCCTCAAAGGCAGATTAGGCCACAAATTGTGGAGAGTACTGAAAAAACCACATTTCTCCCAGTGCCTCCACAGAATGTGTCCCTAAAGGACAAGCAGGGGAGGGCAGTGCGGGGGCTCCATGGGGCTGGGGTGTGGATGCCCAGGGCAGGGAGAAGCCCGTCATCCCGTATCCAGGCATGGCACAGGCTCCAGCATAATAAGCAGGAATTCTGCTCATGTGGATGAGTTCCCATCCTTCCCAAATGATTGTTAGGCCATTACAATTGGCCTGGATGCCGGTACTTTGTGCACCTAGTGCTAACTTCAGACACCTTCGGCTACTCCCCCACCATTATCTCTAGGTCAAGCCCCAACTTATATTTTTGCTGTGAAGCTTACCAGCAAAGAGAACAGCCTTTCCAAGTGCAGGCTGTACAGTCCCTCATCTGCTGCTAGTTCAAAACAGGCTGAAGCTGCTTCTTGAGGCTCAGTGTTAGATTTGAGAGGCTGCTGGTTACTGAGCTGCAGTGGATCTGCCTGGAGAGAAGCCCTTGAAATGGCAAGCAGCATCACCTTTAGAACCTCCTCTGAGTGCACAGGTGGGGTCATCTGAGCCTGGGTTGAGCAGGGAGCTGATCTGGAAAGCTTGCTGCAAATTCCAGGAAAATGACCTCTGCTGAGGTAACCTTTGCTGAGTCGAGCATCACTGAGCAAGCAGCACTCCAGCGCTGAAAGTTTTTACCCCAAGCTTTCTTAAAACTGTAAATTCATTGGCTGGTGGATTCCTAAGCTCTCCCTTGGTAGTTACCAATACAAAGATCTGCTCGCAATCTATTTCTCTCTGTGCCACCAAACCTTGCAGGGATGATGCCAGTAATTTTCCAGGCTTGCTCCCCTCATCCAGCTGACACCAGCTGCTGCTGCATCACTGAGGGGGCCACAGACATGAAAAAGGTGAGTAAATAAAAGCGCAGGCTGATCAGCAAACAGCCTTAAAGGTGCCTTTCCATCATGGAGCACATCCTACAAAGCCCTGGATTGTCTTTTGTTTCCTTTCCTTCTCTCATGTCTGATTTTCATACTTACAAACATGCAGATGCAACAGGGAAATTTAGGAAATCGGTTTCTAAGGCAACTGATTATGTGATGATGCAATTACCTTATTATTTGAAAGTCAGGGTGCCATGCATTACAATAAGCTCTTACCAAAGGGGAGAATGAAAGTTTTCATAATACTTACTCCAAAGCAGCACAACCCTAAAAATTACTTGCTTTGAGAATACACCAACAGTGCCAGAAGCCAACAAAATCCACCTGCCTTAGCTGTAAAGTGAGTGGAGGAAAAATCTCCTCTTTGCTCTGATGCTGGCAGGATGAGGGAGGGGGCAGCACTCAGCTGTGTATGTCATAAAGTCTATGGGAAAAAACACATGAGTAATCAAGCAGGCATCCACCTATGATTACTTCTAATTATGAAAAAGAAAAATTTGAGCTGCAAATGTGCAGGTCCTTGGAACCAAGCATTGTACCTAAATGCAGTGACAGAGAAGACATTGGACCAATGGCTGTTTCTCTGAAGCACTTAACTCGGGTTAACTTTGGTTTTGAGAGATCGTTTTCCTGCACTTGAGCCTGTCATGCTGTTGTTGACCCTGCCTTTCCCCAGTTTGACTTCCTGCAGCTCTACTACAGGCGTTTCTCCTGCGTTTTCCTTCCTCCTTTGCGGTGTCTTCCTCCTTCCTGGCATCTCTTCACATGTTGCTCCCTACCCCTCTAACTCTATGCAATCTCTGGCCAAACCAGCATTTCTCTCCCTTGAATGGTTCCCAAAGACTAGGTCTCAGTCAGACCTTTGCCTTTGACCTCCAGCACCCACTGTGCTGGGAAGGGAAGGGACAGGAGCCAGCTCGGATGATGGGAACCCAGTCAGTCCCCACTGAAATTGGTATTTCCTGCCTCTTCCTCCATTGTCATCCTCAGCACATTCAGCCTCATCACAGCCTGTAGTCCCAGGATTTTCAGCCCAAGTTCCTGCTACCCATGCTTCATGCAGGCTTCCCTTATTGGAGAAGTCACCTCAGGTCTTCTGGTGGCTCTGGGACCTCTCTCAACCCAATGACGCTTGCAACTCGACTGCCTCTGCCAGCTCCCACTGTGAGTTTCCATGCTTCTCTGCACAGATCTACCTCTTTCCTACATGCCAGGAGACACGTCCTGGCCTTTCTTAGTCTCTGTTTTCAGTGTTTTCCTTAATAAGTCCTTGCAGTGATCCTTGCTCACAAACAAGTCACAATTGTTATTTCTGGGGCCCCACGAGTGATGCTGTAAGAATCAATGGAAGTCATCAGTGTTAGGTGTTGTCAGGAGATGCCAGCTGCAGCTGTTGGGCTGCTGTTCCTGGGGGCTGCTGGGTTGCCAGAAGGGGGGACCCCATGCCATTGAGAGTGCATGCTAAAGGAAAAAAGATGGAAGAAGCAGTCCATAAAGCATTAGCTTGCCGCTTTTGGTCCAGGATACCAGAAGCCTTGTAAAGGAGCAGGAGATATTAACCTGCTCTCCTGGACTTCACATTGCCCCTCTATAGGTCTATGCTACTGCTGTTCTGCAGCTGCACAGGGGGCATTTGAAGTGATTGTTTTGAATATCTTCAAAACAAAACCCCCACTCAAGTCAGGTCACACAGTGACTCACAGCACCACGTAGGTCCTGAGCTGTGTGCATGGGTGTCAGGCTAGCAAACATGGGCACTGTGTGCCCTGCCAGGAAAGTTGGAGGTGGTGGTGTCCAAACACACTGCATAAATACCTCCTGAGGGGTCAGGCTAGAAGAGGACTGCAGAAGATGTGCTCATGGTGCTTGTGCTTCCTTGCTGCCCAGAGACTTCCCAGAGCCAGCCCAATGTTCCAAGGATGCCACAGCAGTGACACTGCTCATGCCAGCAGAGGAAAGCTACAGCATGTTCTTTTGACTATGTGAAATGGGGCCTGTGTTTGGCTAAATCCACCATCTCCAGAACTTTTCTTGTCACTGACCCGTCTCACAGGGATGAGGAGAAGCCTCTGGTGTGAATCCCCCTTCATGCAGATCCTTGCGGGATGCAGCAGGTGGCTGGCTCCAGGATGCCCTTCTCCCTGGTGCCAGGGCAGGGCTGGCAATGTCTGTTGGCTGTGCACTGTGCTTGGGCACAAGTGTGTGCAGCTGTGTGCTTTCTGCAATGATTTCCCAGCAGGCCAGGGAGGAAAAATGGAAAGCAAAATGAAATTGTAAAGCCATGTCTGCTCTGTGGGAAATGCTCAGGTAATGTGATAGCAATGGAGACGAGGCACCCCCCTACGACTTTCTAAATACAGCCAGCTTCACATGCAACACTAGTAAAACTAAAATGATCATCACCTTCCCCTTGAGGAATTCGTACACTTCTGAATTTATTTTTGTGATTGTAATATACCCTGCTCTTCTATCCTTTTTTTTTAATATATATAAAAAGAGCATCTTATAACACCCGTTTACTACAGGGCTTAGGGACTGCAGTTTTATAAAAGATGGCAGCTTAACTGCAGCTAGTCAGTACCTAGATGCTGAAATCCAATACAGTAGGCATGGCCATGGGAAGGTCCTGTGGTGAGTAGCAGAAAGTACAAAATCAGTGGAAAGTGAAAAGGTGGTAGAGAAGTGGCTGGGGAAGGGATGAGGGTAGCTGGGGTGAGTAGTCCCATGTGAGCAGCCTCCTTTATGTGTGTTTCTTACCAGGTAGCCCCTGGACTCAGGTAAGAGGCACTCAGTCATGATCCCCTTAAAGCCTCTCAAAGCTCGCACACCTCTAACCCCTTGGGTTTACTTGGGCTGTGCTTCTAAAATGGCTTTTCCTCTTCTGACACTCTGAATAACATGAACTTTTCAGTACATGAGATGGGAGTGGCTGAGTCATGTCTTTTTTCCTCTGCACTCCTCAAGATGAGAAGCAGCTCAGGCCCAGAGGCAAGAGCAAGGTTTGCTTTTAGCTATCTAAAATAAAGTCTGTTGGCTTCATGCATTGCCCATGGTGTTTTACTGAATGTTTTATGATGGTTTATGCCTGAGCAAAGAGGGTGCAGGGCTCTGACCGTACCACAGTGTTGTTCACCCATGCCGTACTGGGCAGCAGATGTGGAGGGGCACCAGCCTTATGGTCAGGTGGGACAACCTGATGCCCAGCTGTGCTTCAGGCACTGTGCATTGCCAAGGACAGTAAGCACTCACCACCACAAACCTCAGGCTCCTAGCAGAGCTCAGACGACCATCTTCACCCCATAGAAAGTGAGACTATCCAGGTGCAAAACCAGTTTAATTCATGTCTCTCCAAAACGGTAGACAATACCAGGAACTTCCTCTGCTCATTCCAGCTCTAAACTCCTGCCTTCACATAACCCTCTTTAGTAAGCTGTCCTCTTTAGCCATAGTTGCAGTGAAGAGTTCACTCCTAAAGCCATTGGGCTTTTATTCCTAGAGGCAAATGTGACTGGACTTTTTTGCATCCATTCTGGGAAACACTGGCTTTGGTTCAGCTCAGAAGGGCTCCAAGGTGCCTTGGCAGAGTATCCTAAGGAGACAGAGCTCCCCATAGGGTCTCATTAGGTATTCCACCTTTATATAGTTAATTTCCTGATTGTAATGTACTTCCACTGCCAAAAATAGTCAGAAGATGCTTGTAGATAGAACTCACTATTTTTATTGTAATACTTATTCATGGCAATAATTGGGGGTTAATTAAGATGGTCTGTCCTCTTCCAACTTTTTGTGCTCCTGTAACAACTTCCATATACAGATGGAGCTGTGCTGAACAGTAAAGGGCACTGCAAAACTGTACAGGTGTAAGATTTTTTATATGCATTTTTATATTGCTTAGGTGTCAGATCTGAACCAAGGCTGGGTAATAGAAACTCACTGTCATTGAAATACTTGCCAGTGCTGAGCTCTTTACAAACCCTCCTGCTCTCCTATAACTTTATTTGTTCCTTTGTTTTTAATCCAGGAGTTAGTATTTGCACTAGGCTTTTGTAACAGAGTATTTTACAATATCATGAGTGCTTTGCGTGAGAACATGCTAAATAAACACAGTTGTGGAGTCACAGGATGGATGAGGATGGAACACAACTCTGGAGGTCATCTGGTCCCGATGTAGTCCATGAAGCCTGGCTGATATATCAAAGGTGTGATCCTTTTCCTGCTTGTGGCACTCCAAATCAGGAGTCAACATTTCCTGTCAACTCTAAGGTGCAGACTCACAGTTAAGTCTGAGTTGATTTGTTTTGCCAATGTGTTTGGACTGGAAGGCAAACACCAGAATTCCCCAGAGCAACTCAGAAGTAAGGCTTCACCTATCCCCTGGTGATCTGGACTTACAATTCGTATAGCACTGATTTGCCTTGCAAGATACGAACTCGCATTTTGCACAGCAGTGCAGCATTACTGACTCACAAAGCCGGAGAAATGCTCAGGCTGGGTGGGACCTCCTTAGTGCATTCTGCACCAAGTTTCTTACCATCCAGAAACTTGATGTGGATGCAGCCCATCCTCTTCTCCAGGCCACTGAAAGGAATCCAACAGGATGCTTACAAAAAGCGGGAAGACACCCAAGCATGGACAGGAAGTCAGTGTGAAGTCAGGAGGCACATCATTGTAGGAAGGAGCAAAGCCTATCCAAAACTGAAGACACAGCCTGGCCAAAAGACCCCCCATTACCTGTACACGGTAGCAGCATACTCATTGATTGCCACAAGCAGTGCCAAATCCTATTTTCCAGGTCATCAGTCTTACCAGCCACTGCAAAATGTTACATAACTCAGCTCTGCTTGGTACTCAGCCTGCATCACATCTCTGCAAGGCTTAAGCCAAAGATCTGGGCAGATTTTGCAAGGTCAGATCTAGCCTGCTAATGAGTGCCGCATGGTTTCTGTAGTGTGGTTTAGTGTGTGTTGCTCCCCAGCTCTGCAAGACCATGCCTCATTCATGGCATCACCCCAAAAGCCTACTAAAGCAAGCAAGCAAGCTTAATGTGGTGGGCTATCCAGTTAAATGATTGAAGCACTTTTATCCAGCTGAAGGAACGAGTTACTCAGCTTTCTGTTTCACTGAGATTGTACAGGAATCTGTAGTGCCCCAGCTGTTCTCTCCATTCTCTACTGATGAGAGAAATACTCAGACCAGTGTGAAGGACAGACATGGAGGATGTGCTCAAAGGATGAGCTTGTCACTTTGAAACCCCTAAAGTTGTGTGCCTTGTCAGTGAACTTCCCAGTACATCCCTTAGGGCTGCATCACAGCCCATGAGGTCATGTTTTTGCTCTCTGCACCAGCTTCGCCTAAAATGTCAACTCATATCCATTCCTGATCCTTCATGCAACCCACAGTCATCAGCCCAATGTCACCCAACCATGCAGAGCTCTGCTGTTCCCTGTATCTCTTCTACACGTTGTCCTATTTGGAAATTTTGCAAGAGGCAAAGGATAGATTCAAGATGGGACAGTCCAAGAGGTAAAAAAAATGAGGACAGACCAATGAGATTCAGACCAAAGGCCCTTTTAAGCAGGAATTCCAGTGATCTCTGAAGGGAGGAAGAAATCCACACGTAGGAAAGAACACAAAGATGGGGTGGGAAGACAGTGTGCCTGCCCCTCATGAAGCTTCCCAAAAGCAGAAGATTCCATAGAATCATAGAATAGTTTGACTTGGAAGGGACCTTCAAAGGTCACCTCATCCATTTTCCCTGCTGAAGGACATGGCAAGCCTACTGCAGCTAGTAGCCATATAAGACCATAAAAGTAGGTAATCACACACCTTCATACCCCTGCATGCAGACTGCATTTCTGCCTTTTTTTTGCCAATATGCTGTACAGGCGTTAACAACTAAAGCCATCACAAATGCTGAAAGTAAACCCTCCACAAAAATAGCCATGGGGCTGCACATCCAGTTTTCTCCTGTGGGACCAGCTGGCCAAGGGATCCAGCCACACCTGAAGGATGAGAATCGCTTTGCCAAAGCACTCACATCTGGTGGAGATGGGAGCCATGACCAGTCCTGCTTGGAATTTAGATATGGGTCCTTGTCATTAAATCTTTCCTTCCTGGTCTCTGCGAACATTTAATATCTGTGCAGTTCATACTTGCAGACACTTTAGAGCCCTAGCCAGTCACCACAGGCTAACTCTGCATTTCAATATTTGGGGAGAACAAATATCACATTATGTGTTTGGGATAAGAAAAATCTCTTTTTGCCTTGAGTTGGTTGGACAGATGACTAACTGGTATGAATCACAAACGCTACAGTCCAATACATAATTCCAGATTGCGCGGTGTTATGGCACATGGTTATGTTCCCTGATTTGATGGCTTATTTAACTAATCAGCACAGCAGGAGCAGTTCATTTCAACTATTCCAATAAATGAGAGCTCTGTAATTTGCACATGCAGCTGTAATAGTTGTAATGCTTCATTCCTGCTGCGCTGCTTAGTTACATAAACCATCTAGTCAGAATCAATACTTATTTACTGTACCTAATCAACACAGTTTGAATTACAAACACGCAGAATTTGCATGTAAGCTGAGTTGCTGAGTTTTCCCTCAGGTACTGGTATCTGAGGGTTTCTTAATTCATTCAAAAAGGCACGAAAGAAGAATGTAAAAAGCAGTGGAATAGCAAACAGCTGTGTGAAGGCTTTGTTAGCTCTTTTTGTGGGAAACACAGGGATTTGACATTCATTACAAGAGGCTGCTGGAAACCACGGAGGAAATCCACAAGAGCAGCCTTTCCTCTGCTGCAGAAACTTAGACTGGTAATTTCCAGGCAGCTTTCAATTACCAGTGTATGGGCTGATGGACTGGAGACAGAAGGAGCATGCGAAGGTCCGGATATCATCATGAAGCATTCGTCAACCTCTGGGGCAAATGGGGGCTTGTGAAAACCTCCGTGACACATCAGGGCTCGTATACTGCAGACAGTGAACAGTGCTCCCAGAGGAGGCCTGATTTAGAAATTACTGATCCTGTTCATTTCCTACCTAATATCTAATATATAGCAGTGTCATAGCGTCCCTACCTAAGGCTCTTGTGTAACACTGCTTCTCTTCATAAACCCTCAAGGCTGAGCTCTTATTGATAGTGGCATCAGCAGCGAGACAGTTTAGGCAATGGCTGGCCACCCACTTCACAGCCTCTTCTGACATCCTCCCTAAGATGCTGGCCTCAGGGCTCTCAAAGTGCTGAAAATGGTGCACTCTGGGTGAGATGAGTTGAGCTATGCTGAAGGCAGAGAGGTGTCTGCTCTTGTGGGCGATGGGACTGCTGGGCAATGGGACTGGGTCTTTGCTGGACCAGCCAAAGTGGTACCTAGGATTTGCCTGCCTTCCTCTCTCAATGCACACCTTGAAAGATTAAAATAGCACTGTACGCTGTGTCCATTTGAAAAGGAACTGGAAAATTTTGATTCCCAAGAGAAGTTCCTTGTTTTATAGAAGGTAGCAGAAGGGAGAGGGCAAAAGCTGTAAAGGAAAAGGATTTCATCCTCAAAAAGGCGTGGTTTTGAACTCCCAGTTCTCAAACAGCTTTGCCATGTCATTTTGGGTTTTGAGTCAAGATTTTGTTAAAAAATAAGTATTTTCCTGGAGGAATGCACAGCCAGTTTGTCACAAACATGTTTAATCAGAGCAGATGGAAAGCAAAAGCCGGTTGTTGTGGTGAGCTCATGTGCCTTCACGTGGTACATCTGGGGCTGTCTTCTAAGCCAATGGTTTATGCTAAACTGAATTTTGCTGCCCAGAGAAGGCAGATGAAATGAGATTGCCTGGGGAGGCAGGTTTGCTGCCCTGGCTACCCTGGGCTGGTGTCCCACCATAGCCCCTACCCCTTTTGGGGAGTAGGGAGCGTGGGGAGCTCTGCTTCTTATGGTCCCCAATCTTGGTACCTCAGCCCTTGAGCTGAACACCCTGCTTAGCCCACCTGCACTAAGCATAGGCACGCAGATCCATTTTCAGTTGAAAAAAAGGATGTCTGAGATGTCTGTTTGGGATGGCAGTGATGGTACAGGTCATGGGGCAAGTAGCTAGGTCTGGTTCATTTGGCGTCTCAAATGTTCACCTATTGAGACCCAGACTGTAAAACAGGGATAAAAAGAAAACCATTTCTGACAGAGGAATTGTTGGGTGCTGCATTCATATGTTCAGAGAAAACTAAGATATATGGATGGAGCATGTGGGCTCAAAATATCATGTTGAATTTATTTGCTCCCTTAGTCTCCCCAAAGCAGATTATCTTCTCTTTGCACCATAGTTCAAAATATCTTGCTATCATAGCACCAAAGTACCTTGCAATCCACAAGCTCTTTGGGCATCAGCTTGCCTTATGTATCACCCTTTTTGGTTTTCTCCAGCAATGCTAACGGGCAAATGTGACAGCCTGCTTTCCTAGGCTTAGCAGGGTAACATGGCAGTGCCCCAAGAAACAGATTCACATGACAGGCCCCTGTTAAGCACAAGGGCTTTAAATGGGGGCCATCCTAGCAGACAAAGGGCAATGTCCCTGATACAGGGGCAGGTTTTGTCCCTGAGTTACTGAAAGACTTTAGAAGGCAAAGGCATGGCTGCTACGTGCTTTACCCAGTAAATCACACAGAGAACTTTTTCCTAGCACAAAGTGAAGTATGTGAGCCTGTGAGCTTGGGAATCTGTGCTTGTAAGGCAAAGGCAAAGTGAGTGAATGTGAGTATCTTCTAGGAACAATTTTCAGATCAGCATGTAGAATGCTATGTCCCAGGGTTAATTTTTGCTGTTATTGGATTTGGCATCCTGTGAAGTACCTGTTATGAACCTTGCAGCCCACCCTGCCCACGACTTCAGAGCATGCACAATGTTGGACATCTGCTCCAAAATCCAGCACTCCTACAAAGCCTGCAGCATTGCTAGCAATAATTGCACTGTGGCACCTGGTTGCAGTATGCTTTTCACAGCATCCTGTAAGCTGAACATGTGTCCTAGCTGGGCTTCAGCAGATGTTGGACAAAGCAGATAATCTGAGCAATTCTCAGGTCTTGGCTTGCATGAGTAGCCACAGTTTTAAACCCTGTGATCAAAAGAAACAGATTTAAGATGAGCCTGGGCAGATATTGCACCAGCAGCTGCTTTTTTTACCTTTCCAGAGTTTTGCTTGACAGTCTCTGCCTCAGTTTGAGGAAAAGCTCTTGGCAAGTTAAGAAAACCTCAATATCACTTTGGGTCTCAAAGGACCCCCTCCCTTAGCACAGTGGTGAATGAGTACGTACTGAGGCAGGCAGTTATCCCCATGCAAAAATGTGTTGCTCAGTATAAGTGCATCCCTACAAAAATGTATTTTCTCAGTACACAAGTAGAGAGGAGACCTGCCTGGATGCATGGGTGCAAAGCCTTTGTCGTGGTTTGAGGCCCCCCTCAAACAGTTCTGTGCACCCCCCCCCCCCTCTTTCTTCCCCAGTCCCGGGGAAATG
>JASSUY010033829.1:0-67355 GCA_032466535.1 Forpus xanthops
CTGTAAGGGTGGTGAGGCACTGGAATGGGTTGCCCAGGGAAGTTGTGAATGTTCCATCGCTGGTGGTGTTCAAGGCCGAGCTGAACATAGCCTTGGGTGGCATGGTTTAGTGGGAGGTGTCCCTGCCCCTGGCAGGGGGGTTGGAGCTGGATGATCTTAAGGTCCTTTCCAATCCTAACTATTCTGTGATTCTATATATATAAATACATAGGTGTATGTAAAGACACACACTTAAAATGGTTTGCGTTTGTAATAATAGTTGGCACCACCATAGAGGTGACTTTAGATTTGAAAGGTTACGTAGGCTCATAAGAAAATTAAGGTAGGGAAAGGATGGCAGAGGGTAGCATGACCTTCACATGAAAGTCATCATGGGTTTCTGGTGAAGTGCTTATACTTGACATTAAGTCAGCAGAGGGAGTGATTAGAGGCCTATAGAGAGAAATGGTTGCCTCACTCTGAAGAAATTACCAAAAATGTAATGTAGGGAAGAGACTTCTCAGCTGGGGCTTGTTTTAAAATGGCAGAAGCAGACCAGGAGCTCAGCCCTATGCAGGGAAGTTAAAAACTTCATCCCTATCCCTACTGTGGGAAAAAGATAGGTAGAAGCATTCATGCTGAGTAGCAAGTGTGGAACTGCCTGCTTTGCTAGCCATTGCATCTGTGCTGGAGTGAAGCTGCAAGACTTTTTTGGTTTGCTTCAGAAAGTTTTCAGTGAAAGCTCCATTGAGATGAGTTTACCTTCTGTGGACTAAAAATAATTTCTAGAAAAGACTGTAATCACTTCACTTACTCTAAGGACTATGATAAACCTGGTGGGATACTATGCAGACCTTCAACTGTTTGTGTTTACTGCCATTGAAGACTCTTAGCCACCCTCAGAGAAACACTTTCTGTTTAGTGGTCCATTAAGTGCTCTAGTCTGATTAAGCAAGCAGGCATTTATTGTCACTGGAATTTGCTCTGGAAGCTTACATTAAAGGAAAACTACAACGAAAAGTTATCACACTTTGGATAGGTAAGAGTAAGAAGTAAGAATATATAAAAATGGATTTTTATTAGGATAGCTACCCTCTCTTTCACAATTCCCATAATAACCATGACCAGGCTGAATGACCTCCCAGTGGGCCTTTTTATTGATACTTCCCAGCAGGCATTTCAGTTTGATAAGTAGGTCAGGATGCAGTTGGTCTGATTCCCATTTGAATGCATGACAAAACAGAAGGATTTCAGCTTTACTGTCTAAAAGGTTTTACTCTTTCATGTTCAGGTTATCAAATATCTAGAGGGCAGGTGGAGGGGTAAAAAAAAAATCACAGTGGGGAGAAAGACAGTAAGGAAAAGAAAGTATTAAAATTTAATCCTCTGAGTGATAGCATGACTAATGACTCCATAATCTCTACTCTGCCATTTCCCATATGCAACAGAATTGTCCTGCTGCAGATAGGCTTTAATGCCCCAAAGTATTTTGTAGCCACCTTTAATTTATGAAGTGATCTCCCACTTATCATCCTAGTGCTATCTTTTTGGAGTGGAGGAGAGGGTGTGTTGATACATTCTGCCCTCCTCCACAAAAATGCAGAAGGTCCACGGGGCAAAACTGAACTTGCTCTGACAATTCCTGATTCTCCCTTTTCTCCACGTGCCTTGTCCTGGGAAGGGAGCTCATGCAAATTTCCCAGTGCCCCTCTGGCACTGAGAAAGGAAATTTAATCTAATTTACTAATTCACCCATAGGCTTATGATGAATAGAAAATGAAGAGGTGTGTCATCTTGTCCAGTGAAGTTGAGGGTGATGAGCTGAAACCAACAAATATGTTGCAGAAAAGATAGCAAGCTGGAGTAAAACCAAGTTCTCATTGGTGAATTATTAGTCCAATGTTCATTATGGTGTCTAGTTTTAATCCTAATGAGGTGGAACTTGATGAGGTAATTACTTTGAACTATAGGATTCTGTTTGCCCACAACAAAAGCTTGTAGTATGGTATCATCTCATCAAGCCCATCCCTTTTTCTCAAAAGTTATTAGTTTTCTTTTAAATTGGATGTTTGTCTTTTTCTCATGTAATGAAAATGGCACAGTGACTGGAGATATCTGGTACATATCAGGATTTATCTGAAGGTAACTACCATCTGAGTTCCTACTCAGTATGGTAGAGAAGAATCTCAAAAAAAAAAGGAATGTCAAGGGGATATTTGCTGGCAAATCTTTTACGAAGTTGGTGCCATGTATATTGCCTCATACAAAAAAGATGAAGTAAACTAATATTATTGGAACATGTTTTGAGTCACAAGTTTCACAGAGTATGGACATATACTATAGGATTTCCACAAGGTGGATTGCAGTATATGGAGTTTGCAGGTTCAGCTAACTATGGCTTGCAGCATCACTGGTGTGTATCAAAATACCTTGGGTTTCTCTCTTATCCCACCTTTGCTGACCATTTGTTTCAGCCTAGGAAATAGGAATAGGAGCATTTGTGAGAATATAAATGAAAGAGTTCCTGCTTTTATTCCTTTGCCCCATGGTGTTAGGATATGTATAATATTTTACCAAGCAGTCAATCAAAGTTATAGAGTTTTTAAATCCTTTTTCAAAAAAGAATGTGATGTACTGGTTGAGCCTTGTTGCTTTGTTCAGGAGCCTAGAATTGCTGGATTTGACATCATTTGGTAAGGGACGGAGATGAAGGAAACTGCCTTCAGACAAAAAACATCAGAAAGATTTTTCTGTGGGTTCCATTTTGAAGGATGCCGCAATATGTTATAGATAGAGCACAGGACAAGCAGTTTGGTACCTACTCTTTTTTTTGTCTCCACAAATTTCAAAGTCTGGATATTGACTTTATTCAATAATAGGGTCAGGCTAACTTACTGTTTTATGTCCACATCCCTTTCTTGGCCTTTTATCCAAAATGAAGTGTAATATCTATTCTTGTCAATTTTATGTCAGTCATATCTTCAGTTTGAGGACTTGATGTTAAGTGGGTACAGGAAATGGAAGGTCAACTTGGAGCTTGCTCTGTGCCTTGACCTAGCAATGCAGTGCCCCTGGGAACAGAACTGGGTGATGGAAAGAGTGAATGCTGGCAAATGCAGAGGTGCAAGTGCCTAAGCAAGGCTTTTCCAGCAGTATTTTCCCTGTCTCCAGTGGCTCCTGGTTCAGGGACTTTCTGAGCCAAAGCAAGTTGTAAACTCTTTTTCAAGAATTTCCCTGATTTTTCTGTAACATCCTGCAGCAAGGATGGTGTAGCAACGCTCTTGACACACTGTGTATAGAAACATCTCTTTTGTCTTTGAAACCCCTACCTGTCTTTTCCATTGATACTGCCCTAGTTCTGTTTTTCTGGTCTTTTTTGTGGTCCACTTATGATTTTCAAGATCTGTGTCTTGTCTCTTTAAAAAGTTGTAAATTATGGTTACAATATGAATGCAGTTAATTTAGTTTAATGGCAGGCTGTGTAACAAAAAAAGCTTGCAGGAAGTTAAAACAATGATGTATCCTTCAACAGGCGTTTCAGTGTGATTAAGAGACAATACAGGAGCTATTAACTGTCAGACTGCAATGAAGTTAAACAGCTTGTTTTGTTTTTACTGGAAAGCAGAAGGATTATAAAGAATTTCAAATGTCTTTCAGATCAGGGCAAAGGAGTTGCTAAGGAGCTATTTCCTCATGTAAAAACCTTACTGAAAGGTCTGAGGAGCTTGAACCTCCTAAACTCTTTTCATAGGGAATAGGAGTTGTGTAGAGAGACTATTTGTAGCTGTAAAACTCTTTTGGTTTGAAGTTTTATCTTGTTCTTACAATTCAGACAGACAATACTGTGGTACTTGCTCTTTGTTAGAAAAATAGAGAGAAGAAACAGAAGTACTGAACCCTGGCAGACCCACATAGGTAAGCCCTGTTGATATCTAGGGTGCTGCAACCCATGGTAGAGCCTAAGCAGAGAGCAACTTGGAAGTTCCCAGGAGAACTGGTGAAGATTCAGGTTCTGTCAGTTGAGGAGATATAATGAGGGCACTACGGAGGGCATGGGTGTTTGGGAAGCCCTACAGGCATTGTTTTCGTTTTCATATATTTTTAATGGTTTCAGGTTTTTGCCTCCGGGATAGGTACGGTTTAGGGAACTTGTAGAAGCATGCAGCATCTTTCAGCAACCCCAGCCTGCATTTATTTAGAGTTTAATACCTTTGTTGGCATTGATTTTTTTTTTTCATTAAATTATATTTGGGGGTTTCTTACTTGTCTGCATGCTCTGGCACTGATTAAACTGAAGAAACTTACTTTTCTGTAAACCTGACTTTTTGTCTATTAATGCTACTTTCTGTTTTAGCCAGAAGTGTTGAAGCAAGATTTGGCTGACTAACTAGCTGCTGGTACTTTTCAACACTAGTGTCTCTAACTAATCTTCAGGCTGATGTCAGTATTGAATTTGCAGATGTTTAGATATGGATCCCGAAAGTTATGCTTCTGGCTATAAAAATGTCCTACAGGGTGCAGGACTGTGAGCAGCAGATTCAAGCTTCACTTCCAGGGTTTCTCCCTGACTTGATTAGTGTTCTTTTGCTGAGGATATAAAGTGGTTTTAATCTCCATGGAACAAATACATTAGTTTCTTGACAGCAGTGTGGCCCGGTGTGTTACTTGGAAACTCAGTAAGGTTCATCAATGAAAGACATTTCTGAATGATACCTTCAGTAGTAAAGTTGGTGCTTTGAAATTTCTTGATAGAGTGATTGTACTAAGTGTTGTTACAAATCTCATTTTATCTAGATTGTCCCCCAACCAAGAGTATTTACTAGATGTTTACTTGTAGAAAAATATTACCCCTGTGGAGGAGGTGATACACAGATTTTGCTGTGCTCTGAAGTGCTTTTAGCAATGCTTTTTGTCCCTTCCCACTCTCCCACACTCCCACTGTGCCTCTGCTTTGGGCCCTATGAAGTTGCTTAGGGAGTTGTTGAAATATATACCTTCTGAAATTCAGGCCTGGAGTCCTCAATCCTAATTTCTTCAGTTACTGTGACCAGCAATGGCCAAATGTACCCATAACATCCATAGATGGCAGCAGCAACAGATGCCACATGGGGTGGGTGGTCCATGGACTCTTTCCTTTATTCCGTCTTCATGAAGAGGTGTCCTTCACCTTCTTCTCGTACATAATCTCATCCCTCAAAATTGGATCCCAGCCATTGTGTTTACTCCACACGAATAAGGGGACATGAACCTATACTCCCATTTACCTCTCCCATCCCTGCAAACTGTCAGTCATATCCCTTCAATGGTGTTTTTTTTTTCTACAAAAATGCACATTAAGCCCATGTCTGGTTTGTGTCAAAATATACTTACAGATGCTTGATAAAAGTTTGTAGCCTTGGTACTGTTCTCTCTATATTGCAACTATTTACATTTTAAAATGCCCATGTGTGAGTATTGCAAAATGCCTGAATTAGAGATTACAGGACTTGTTAGCCCCTACTTTTGGTGGTCATTTAAGAAAGCAGGCGTGGGAGACCTGGCTGAGCGCTAAACCTGTACTTCTTCTTCACACAGGTTTTTCCTCATCTCCCTGGAGTGTTTATGATCGGGTCAACTAGTTATTGACCTAAATGTCTGTCTTTTACTGTTGCTTGAATATCCACATATTTCAAGGCTGTGATTTTCTGGCTTCTTATGACACGCAAGTGTGTTCAAAATGCTATCTGGCTGAAGAAAGGATCAATGCTCCCTTCTCAGTGGTGGTTTGTGCTGCTGCAAAAACTGTCACAAAGAAAAAATGAGTGGGTCTGTGGCTTTTAGTCTCTTATGGACAAAGCCATCTCTTATAAAGCCTTGCTTTGGCCCTTTTCCAACTGGGACAGGTTAGAAAAGTCTGACAGTAGCTTTCATGAGTCTTTCATGTCTGACAGACTGGGCCAGGTGGACCATTTCACTCAGCAGTTCATGAGTTTTGCCAGCCAACTTCTTTTCTATGCTTAATGACTTCTGCGGCACATTCTCAGCAGCTCCAGTTAATGTCATCCTTTCATCCTTCTGTTTCCTCACTCAGTTTCCTGGAGAATCAAGTGTGAAGGTGCAGTTGGCCTCTTCTATAGTCCAAACCCTCAGGCTGCCAGTGCTGGAAGGGAGAGCACAGGGTAGTTTATGCCTTATTCTTGAGTGGCTCCATGACTGGAGAAGTACCTGTCCTTGAGGAGATCAGTCCTTCACTGGATGAATCTTGATAGCATTGATATTTCAATGCAGATTTTAAATTATAATCTGTGGCCTGTATATGCTCAACCCCTCATCCAGTTGTATGCTGAATTTAGAGAAGAAGGTATAAAACCAGGCAAATATTTCTAGAAAATAAACAGGCAGCTACTATATTTCTTATGCAAATAAGATATAGTATATACAGATAACTGGTTTAGTGTCTACCGCTGTATTGGCATATGCAGATAACTGCTTCATGTGTGTATGTGTTAATAGTAACTAAACATGAAAATTGAATATCATGCAGCACTCTGTTTTCCCTCATTCTACAAAATCTGTCCTGCTTTATTTGAGCAATGTATTTTTTTTTTTGAACACCTGTACAGTATTTACTGAATTCATAACTCAAAATATGAATTCAGTTTTCACAAATTGAAGCACACTTACCATTTCTGTGGTCTTATCTTGCTTGCATGTAATAGAAAATTCACAAGCTGAATAATATATTTTGAGAGAGAAGAACATTCAAAAAGATCTCTAACAGAGAAGTTACATCAGATGGAAAAGTCCTCGATATGCTGAAATAATTACAAGGTCCTTTTAATAAAATTTATCAATGGGCTTTTTCAGGTGTGGTTTAGGATATTCACTAGGAGAATTTAATAAGTTAAAGTCTATAAACACTCCATCTAGGGACTAGAATCATTATTTGAACTGTCTTTAAAAGTTCTGCCATTTATTCAGTAGTCTGTAATGGGCATTATGAGCTATAGGGATTCATTATGCAAATACCTATTTAAGATTTGGATGGACCAAAATTAAAAGCATAGCTGGATAAAATGCGTTGGTTTTTACATGCCCGCTAGACAGGCTCCAAAGTGAAGTATCTCCACTTTTTCAAATTATTTTTGTACTGAAGAAACTTAAGAAAATTACCTTTTTTCACTATGAATACCTGTGTTGCCTTACTTTCCCTCTCTTCTTTTATTTCCAAGTGTAACAGTTAAGGTCTACTATTAGATCAGGACAGAGAATGAGACTTGCATGTCATTGTTTAGGGCATGTTCTTATGAGAGTTTTTTTTGCCAGCATCTTCAATAGGGTTATATCTTGAAATGCACCTATGTGTATAAACTTAAAATGGCCAGATTTTATGACATATTTTTAAAGCAGTAACTTGTCAAGCCTGGGGTGTCAGTAAATTATCTCCTTGGATCCTTACAAAACTGGACTTGTGGCAAGGGTTAACTCTGCAAATGCCAGATGTTAACAAATACTTGCCTTCATTCTTTCTTTTGTTCACAGTTGCAGCATTTCATTTGCCTGGAGTATGATCTGATCAAAAGACGAATACAAATGAGTGCTGTCCCCTTCCGCTGTTTTTCATGGAAGCTGAGTGTACAGAGTCTCCTCTGACATTGACTATAAAAGACTTCAGGCTTTCTCTGCCTCGCATTTGCCGTCAGTGGGGGAGGCATTTTCTATCGCGTGTGAGGTGCAAATAAAGGCTGCAAGAGCCTCTTCAGGACACTAATATATAAAATCTTCACCCCACAGAGTTATCATTCTAGTGTTAAGTTGCAAATGAAGTGGAAAATCTTCTGTGATAACAGGCATAATAGTAAAGCAATTGGATTGGGGGCTTTGTGCCCTCTTTTTTGTGCCTTACAAGAAATGATTACTTGTATGAAATGAAGTATATTTTCTTCTTTTTTATGTCAGTTGTATGAATTTTATTTTACAGAGATGGCGGTTATTGCATTAAGCTTGTTCATGTTCTCCTCTAAAAAGAGCAGTAATATTACAGGTGATGTGTTGGTTTGTACTCTTTAGTTCACAACAGTATAAGATGAAATTACCCTTCTGATGGAAATTGCATATTTTCTATCTCCTCCCTTAATGTTACCAGATTGTATTAATCATAAATGTCAATGAAGTCTCCAGATGACTTCTTGACTTTCGACAAAAGGCCTTCATCTCAGCCTCTTAAATTCCAAGGTCAAGGGGAATGTAGCATTCGGAATAATTATTAGCATTATTTTACCTTGACATTTCAGCCCTGCTTTCAGTTTAGCATTCCAGCCCGGCAGTGGAGACGAATGTCATCTTTCAATTCACAGGAGGGAATTGCCCCAATTAAACCTGACTTTAAGGATATCTGAAGCTCTGTATTAATGTGCTGTCCTGTTTTTTTTTTTTAGAAATACTTCATGAAGGAGTGAAAGTTTTATTAAAAGCATTCAAGATTTACAGTGACCAGAACAAGCAAGTTTTGAGTTGCAGTTTCCCCCTAGGCTAGGATAAATAATCAGTTCTATGTGTTTTCAGAGGAGCCAGTCATTACACTGCTCTAAAGATTCTTTTGCCTTTTATTTCAGCTAAAAGGTCTGAGTTCTAATTTTTTCTCATCATGAACCATTAGTGGTACCTTGTCATTGTTACATGCATTGTTACGTGTCCAGGATCTTGCTCCCATCCTCTGTGCATGTATTTACTTAACATTTTTAACACCATATCAGGAAAGAGGGACAGAATACTTCATTTTTTTTTCCCCAGCAAAGAAAAACATTTTCATCAAAGCACAGATGAAAAGAAGATGCAACCACCATGCCACACAGAACCTGGCAGCTATCTGACCTTGACTGGGTGGAGTGCTGGCCGTCTGGTTCAGTCAAAAGGTTTTACTTACTCATTTCCTGCAAACTTTTGATGCTTTGAGATTCTAGAAGTCTGTGTTGATAATGAGGCAAATGATTGTATGAACGTCATTCACTGCATATAGGTCAGAAAGCAGGTGCATGCAGATGAATGCCAGGCACCAGTTAGCCTTCAGAGAGCAGGGGTTTTCGGTAAAGTATGGAGAATAAATCAAGTTCCAGTGATGGGCACCACTTATTGAAATAACTTTGTTCCAATTTGATCTTTGGCAAAGATTTGCTGTAGAGAAAAATGGAGCCACACTGCAAAAGGATATACCAGACTGCGTAACTTTAGCTCTCTGTTCTTATTAGTTGCTTTTCCTGATACACTATGCCTTTCTGTGAAACCTTGAAGATAAAACTGCTTTGCATGTTTTGGACTGTAAATTGTGGCTACTCTCCAGCTGATAACAAATTGTTATTTGCATCTGTTAGGACTGTGTGGCCAGTGTGTGACTTTGGGCCACAGCAGTTGTGTATATTGTTTTGATGGAAATGAAATTTATTGACTTCCAGTTAGATTTGACTTTGGGACTTCACCTAACTGGAAAGTAACTTTATGGATGGTGACAATCCTTTTTTTCTAACCTCTGGCTCCATGCAGATTCTTACTTAAAATGCTTTTGTTTCCAGCACAAACATGCTTTTTCTTGTATTCTTTATTTTTAAATAGAAATCTTGCATAAATATCACATGAACATATAGTTCACTGCACAGATATGTAATGGTCTGCAATGTATTTTCCCCCAGAATTTTCTAGCAAATTTGACATTGTTTTCTACTTAACTGCTCTAAGATGGCTTATACTTAAAAGACAAATGGTACACAAATGTCAGACTTTCTATGAAAATTTGGTTAAGCAATGCGCCTGTAATTTATCGTGGAAGTCCACAGGAGTCTCAAGTCCTCTTCCAATTTCCATTTCCTTTCCTGGTTCCCCCTGTTAGATATTTACTAAGGATAGTTGACTCATCTTTAGTGAGTTTATGGCCAACATTTCCTGACCCAGTTTTAGTTAGCTTTCATTGACCTAAGCTGTGTGGTGATTAATTGTGCTGATAACAGAAGTGGAAGCTTCTTTCCTTCTGCCTGTCGAGCTTAACAAAAACATTGAATCTGAAGAACATAGCAGAGAAGATTGATACTGAACACTGTGGAAATTGCCCTGTCCTGTCTCAAGTAAAGATCTGGCCCATTTTGTAAAATAGAATTAAATTTATTCACTTAATACTTCATTACGCAGGTGCTGCAGTAAAGCACATATATTGCATGCATATGTACACATAAGGATATTAAAGAAGCTGTTGCTGGTCTTTTGCATCACTATTTTTACTGTGTACTGTCTGGTGTTGGAAGAGGGTGTAAAAGCATTTCATTGAACATTTATTCATTTCCTTATTTTTTCCCTTTCCCTACGTTAAAAATGTACTTTTTAATTGTATGAAAATGTTTTGCTGGCTTTCATCTTCATCATAGAATTGCATCATGGAATCACAGAATGGCTTGGGTTTGAAGAGACCTTAAAAATCATCCAGTTCCAACCTTCTTGCTACAGGCAGGGACACCAGGTATGAGACCAGGTTGCTCAAAGCCCTGTCCAACCTGGCCTTGAACACTGCCAGGGATGGGGTAGCCACAGCTTCCTGGGGCAACCTGTGCGAGGGCCTCAACACACTCACAGGAAAGAACTTCTTCCTTCCTAATATCTAATCTAAATCTCCCTTCTGTTTAAAGCCATTACTCCTTGTCTTGTCACTACATGCCCTTATAAAAAGTTGCTCTCTGGGTTCCTTGCAGGTCCCCTTTAGCTCCTGGAAGCTGCTCTTAGGTCTCCCCGCAGCCTTCTCTTCTCCTGGCTGAACCCCAACTCTCAGCTTGCCTCCACAAGAAAAGTGCTCCAGCCCTCAGAGCATCTTTGTGGTCTCATTAATGTAATCCACCAGATAGGACCCTGGAGAATGTGAAAGAGAGATTCAGAAGAGTTATCTGTAACCCAGCAAAGCTGGATCCCATGTCATCCAACTGCTTTGTATTACCTTTTGGTGAGGGCTCCTGGGGTTTCTTCTGTACTGCTCAGGATTATCTAACTCCGTAAAATTAGGCTTTTGCATGCTAGCATTTTTCTTCTATGTCTTCTGTAAGCATGTTTGTGGCACTTTTGAGTTTGAGGGCTGAGAACACAAATTTGTCGCTTTCCAGTGTACTCTTTTATTTTTGCACAAGCGGCATATATTCTTTCCTATCAATGAGCTGCATTTCATAAATTCACCTTTTCAGGAGACCATTTCTAATTTAATTAGTTCTTTGCTCAGTCCCACTTCTAAGCCCTTGGAACCTAAATCTTGGGAGACAATTATTTCCATCCCTGAAGAGGGGTCTTTCAAAATCCCTTTGCATCTTGTGAGTTAAGTGTCTAATGTTTCAGCTGGAGCTTGGTAAGCATGAGAACAGAAGCTGAATGGAATGAAATGTTTTCAGATCCCGTCCATTTTAAATAGATTTGGCCCCAAACTTTCTTATTTTTCTTGATTATATTCAGAGTTTCCAGTGAAGAGGAGCTAGAGATTATTTTTCCCCCTCTCAACTGGAATAAATACAGGAGTGCCTGGCTGATAATGGATCTGCAGCCACACAACTCCAAGGCCCTTATTGTCTGTGTTTTTCATTAAGTGATGTATGTCCTCACAGTAATACAGAAATGCTAACAAAAGAGTGCTGCTAAGTGTGAAGGAGCAAATAGATTCGGATCTATTTTTGGAGTCAAACAAATTTTCTTGGAACTTAAAAAAATAAAAAATTACTCCATGCTGAAAAGAAGTCCTGAAAAATGAGTCTGAGGTAATTTATGTGTGTGTACATACACAGACAGGTATCCTGGTCTGCCTTTTTGGTTTGTGATTGTTATAAAAGTGATTGAAAACAAAAGGAGTTGTTTGGGAGCACTGCTTCAGTGAATCAAAACTATTAGGGATTTTACTGTTGTGAAAACAGGGTTTATTTAATAGGCCTCTCCAAAGTTTTTCTTTCCTCTGCCTCTAAGGCAGACTGGACACTGGCATGTGAGATGATTGCAGGCTGTGAATTTTCAAAGAGGTTTAAAGTAACAAGACCACCCCAGTTGCTCTGCTAATGCTGCTGCTGCTACCCTTAGAAAGAATTCTGTAAGTGTTTGAATTGCAGAGGCAGCAAAGTAATTTAGGAGGCTTGTTCAGGAAGCAACTTATGAATATTTCCTTACCCAAGAGCTCTTTGGTCAAGGACATAAAAGCAAATGTAGCTGAAAGAAATATAGTAAAAACCTAAATGTAACGGCACTGATTATCTGATTTGTGTTTTTCTGTTGTTTTCTTTTCTCTTCTTCTGTTTTAATATATCCTCTGTGCTTTTTCTTACAAATTACAGTATTCTACCCACTGTCTCAGAAGTTTAAAAAAACCCAGTTGAGCAATTAAACAGCTTTCCAGAAGCTTTGGTTACAAAGCCATTGGGCTGCATGGATAATATGCTGGCAACAAAAACTGATATCTTTTAATGAGGTATAACTGAGTAATCTGGGGCATCCAGCAGGTTCTTGCTATAAGTGACTACATCAGAAGGCGCTTTTAACAAGTACCCTGTGACTGGCATTGGGAGTTGTCTTTGCAGAGCACTTATGAAATGTGTTATGCTGATTCTGGTCTATGGGCCCTGAGTTCCTGCTTTTCACCCATTTAATTAATTAGAGAAAAGCTGAGCCAGAGGGTAAGTGACTCTAAGGTCTCATACTTTCTTTTCATATTGTATTACTGACAAAGAACTTGAACAGGGAAATGACCTTGCTTGTAATTGTAACACTCCTTATTTTCTATTTAATATGAGCAAAAATCTCATCTATTATGTTCACATACTCTTAGAATTATGGGCCTTGAGGTGCTTTAGATTTGGATCCTTCTGTAAGGAAAATAGTGTCCATCTTCCATTGCAGAGATGGTTATCAATTTTCCTGAATTCACATCTCATTACAGAAATAGCACTATTTCAAGAGAAGTTAATGTTGCACAATTTGTGATACTGTTTATGTACTCTTTGTATGGGTCTGAAAACATCTGTGATGTGATTATTAAAAGGACAGTAATGGCCACTAAACTGAAAACAGGAAAACAACATTTTTTAGCTGTTGTTTTTCAAAGACTAACTTGAAACGCGTCAATGCATATAGGCCATTTCTACAGTGTGAATTGCAATAAGGTCCATTTTTCACATCAGTGGTATGTGAATCCATAATGTCCTGGCTCTGAACAAGCTTCCCCTGCTTTTGGATGACCTGATGTTTAGAAGAGCCCTCCCTAGAAATTAAGTCCAGTGAGTCAAGCCTGCTGTGATCTTTCCCAGAGAAAAACCTCTCCCAAGAAAATGCCACTGCAGAAGAAGGGCTATGTTAATTGATATAGTTTAAGAATATTCAATTTAAAAAATTGGTTGCTTGTACTAATATGGAGATAAACTCGAGGGAAGATTTAGGGGTTTGCTTTATTTTGTTGTTTTTGGTTTGTTTTTTTTTTCTCTTAATAACTCGGTGAGATAACAGAGAGCTGTGGAGATGCTGCAAGAGCAGTGCTGCAGCATAAGCAGTGAGCAGGTACTTTGGGTGGTCCCTGAGATGCCCGCTGCCTCTCAAAGCACTACTTGAGAGTGGCCTGTGAGTCAGCACCCACATCCACTGCCCTCCCAGGCAAGCTGTTGGGCTCAGGGCTGTGCTCTCCACCAGCTAAGGAGGAGTGAGGCAGCAACACAGGAATTTCCAGGGAATTGCAAAATATGAGTTAAATCTATAGTTCATATTACTGGTTGTTAGTATAGTGTGTGTATGTGTGTGAGGATAGGGAAGGGGTGTACTGGAAGCTATGTCCCATATTTTTAACTCCTGCCAGGATGCTTGTGACTGAAAAAGGGGCTTCTGCTTCCTCAAAATCTTGGAGTGTGTAGGAGAAAAGAGAGAATAGGCCTCTTACAACTGAAATCACTTCAGTGAGAAAAGATGGCACTTACAAAATATCAGAAGCTGTTGAAACACAGGTCCTGTCAAAAGGCAGGTAGCTAATGGGAATGCTCTCCACAAAATGTAGTTTTTAGTTTTGCTAATATAGCATCTATTTGATCAGTTTGCTACAAAAATGTGTTCCACTTTCAAAATGTGTCAATAGTTTGTCTCAGTTTGGCACTATGACTTCACCAGTTCACTAATATTTGAGGTGTTTTGTTTCTAAAATCTACACTGTGGGCTTTTGACAATTTTATTTTTATTACTGCTGTGTTTCAACCTGATTGCCTTCCAAGCCCTGACTGTTTTGTAAGTGGTTCTTACTACTGCTTTACAGAGAAGCTCCATAGGTGGTTTTCCGTCATGCTTCTGAAGATCACAAGAAGAAATCTGTTTCCTGAGCCTTAAAATAAATGTTAATCAACACCCCCAGTTGCTTCAGTATTTATGCTGAGATAGCATCTTGTGACTGTAACTCAGTCCAGATTGTGATTTTAGTGTGATTTATATTCCAATAAGTGTAATTTATAATCCATTAATTTAAAGTGTTAGAGGATGAAGGTAGATCAGTACACTAACAGTACTCAAAACACAACCTATTATAAACCAAGGCTGAATGAAGGTTTGGATGGATATGTCTCTTTACCTGTGAAGTAATTTTTAAAAATCGTTGTAATTCAATCTGATAATAAAACAATAGAGAACTACAGGTGCTTGCGTACATAGGCAGTTATGGAAACTGTGCTGGAAAGTTGTTTGGAGGTTAGCTGCATAATGTCAGGTTGCTTGTTTAATTTGGAGAGGTATTTCAGCTGTAGATGCTCAAGTTATGCCCAGATAGATACAAATGCAGTTGTGAACATTGTAGTCAGGCTGTTGAAATTATACCCACAGAATAGCCATGGAATATGTTTTGCATGAGCAGCTACCTGAAATGTTTTGCAAGGGCACCTATGAGAAAGAAAAAGAAAGCTAACGCAAAAACAAGTCTGGCATTGCTTTAGTGTGAGGTGTCCCTGACCATTACAGGGAGGTTGGAAATGGGTGATCTTGAGGTCCTTCCAGCCCTAGCTATTCTGTGATTGCTCATTCTAAGAGCTGAAAGCCTGGGGTTTGAGCCAGATCTAAAATAGGAATGGGCAACATAACAGGCTTTTTTGGTGATTAATATAAAACCTCTGCTAGATTTCCTAACTCAAATCAATCCAAAATGTAATAGCAGGTGAACAGTGGAGTGAAACATGTGAGAGAAAGAGTGGGCTGCATTTTTCTTAGTGAGATCCATTAGAGAACTGACTCTCTTACTAAAACTGGTTAAACCAGGGTGCTGAAGCCTGCAGGAGTTAAATGCTTTTACAGGTATCTGTTTAAGGAAAACCCACACCTTTCATTAAAAAAAAAGAAATCCATTCTACATGAGTGGGCCAAGTTGTCTTATCCAGAAAACTTTGATCAAAAACTTTGGTAGTTCTTCAAAGCTGATCCTAACCACTGTGGGTGGAAAGCCAAAGTGAAAAGTATGTGAAGGTTTTTCATGCCTCTTGCTTTCCTTTTAGTTGGAAATGCCAGAAGAGGAGCTTTCTCATTTCCCATGTGGGCTTTCCCCCTGTTTCTCATCATTCTTAGAGTTCTTGATGAAAAGGGGATTGTGGTTTGTGATTGTGAAACCTCTTTGCTGTTCAGAAAGCAATGTTACATGAGCAGAATGGTGATCTGTGCTGAGAGGTGATATTATTATTCCTTCTGTGTTTTTCCACCACTTGCTTAAATTTATGCTTAGCAGTGAGAAGTACTGAGGCTGTAGTCTTTAGTACAAGTTCAAGTCTTTAGTATGGCTCATCTATACTTAATGGGAGTTAATGATGTCAGCATCTCACAGGACTTGCCTTCATACCCTGGTTTAAAAGAGGGGTTAAGTAGGTTACAGGAGTGCTTTCTGCTGTCTGTTCCTTAAATGTCATATTTTCCACACCCCTGCCTTAGAGACAAACTAATCTGGGAAGAGTCTTGTTTGCTAATAAGGAAAGGCAAAACTACCCAGTCAAGCCTCTCTCTGTAAAGTCAAGGAAAGCACTGTTGGGATGGGAAGCCAGTCCATTCAAGGGGGAGTTTAAGTGCTTTCCACTCATCCGAAACTGTCTCAGGAAGTTTTATGAAACGCCACAAAGGCAGTTGTCAGACTGCAGAGGGTGGGAAGACCCGAGAAACTGGGTGGAGTGGTGAGAAAATTTTAAGAATAGCTGGCAATTAATCTTAGCTCCTGGGACTTAGGGACTTTCCAATGCTGGCAGGTCTCAGTATGTGTGTTGTTATTCAGGCTACATGCCAAGAATATTTAATGCTGACTGCCGAGTGTGTTGGAGAGAAGTCATTGTGCAGGCACTGTCACTCAAAGGAAATACGCCACACCATAATCATTGGTTCAGCAGTCATTTTGTAGACAATGAATGCTGGCATTTGGATAGCAAATGGAACAAATAGCAAAAAAAGGTGGGTGAGTGGGAAAACTTTTGTCTTTTTGGTAGTTAAAACCATTAAACCTGTTAGCATACATTGTCTGTATGTGGGTCCTGAGGTGCTGTTGTGATAATGAGAGTGCTGTGAGACTGTGTTAGAGCACAAGGGGAAAAACTGACTTGAAATAATAATGGCCTTTTATGGTGAAAAAATGCTGTCTTTGTCCCAAAAAAAAAAAAAAGTACAATGTAAAGGAGCAAAAGCAGAGAAAAAAATAATGAAAAATGGCAGAAAAGAGGAAAACTTAGTTTGTGTGTAACATAACAATGTGAGTTGTCCTGCAGATTTAAACTGAACCTAGACTTCATACCTGATTTTGTGTAGTGTGATACCTGTTAGTTGTGACAGGCTGGGATGTGCCCTTCCCTCCAATACATCAGTGAGTGTTTATGGAATAAACATATTTAGAGAGCTGGGCTGAGTGGTGAGACTGAGAGAATGAAGAGATGGAGGTCTCTTCCTGAACTCAACTGTGTGAAGACACACAGCTACGGAAGTGTGTGCATATGGTGGTATTGCCCCTTTAGGTCACACCATGCCAGTTATCTCCCGCTTGTTGTGCCATGTATGCCAGTTCGAGGAGGTACTGAGACACCCCAGCAGCACCTGGGACGCCCAATGCTGTACTCCCATGGGGTGCTCCTGACACTAAACAGTGACAATAATGCCCACTGGTGTCTTGCATGCACCACATGCCTACTGCACCCGCCTGTCACCTTTCAGCCCTGCCAGCTTGCTGAGCCCTTGCCAGCTCCAGGCAAAGGGGAGAAGCAGGAGGCAAGCAGAAAGGCAAACAGAGCACAGCCAGCAGCAGCCTCTCAGTGGTTGCTGCAGGGCCAGTTGGCCGCCTTATCTTTGGGACTTTATTTGATAACCCCGGCGCCAGCGCCGGTCTCTTGCAAATTATCGGCTAGTCACTGTTTTAGATGTGCAGGACAGGATCACTGCCACACTTTGTCATGGTCCTTGAGGGAATACACGTAGTACTCCAGGGCACTTTGAGAATGTACTCAATTATTAATAACCATTATGATTTTTTTTCTGTCAGACTCTAAAGTCTTCCTAGTCATCATGGATTATTTATACCCCCTGGTGCTAACTGCACTAGCTCTGTATCATCAGCCCTCCAGCATCTACCTTTCTGTCTGGCAGATGTCCTTCTTGCCATGCAATACTCCCTGCTACATCACAAATGTAGCTATCTGTCTGATCAACAGATGTATTTCCTGTTCCCATCATTGTGGATGCAGCCATAGTGTACTGACTTCAGAAAGTTCAACCATGTCTTTAGTCTATTCAAGATGTATTTTGTGGTGAAAAATAGGTAAAGGAGGTAAAAGATGTTCAGGGCTCAACTTTGGTGGTGACTCAAAGTTGTGGCCTATGGTGGTGTAGGTGGTAGTGATATTAATGGTGTTTAACACCCCATCCTTTCTAAGAACCCCTACCCCTCACCCAACTGATGATAGGGTTCATCATCCCCCACCCTGCCTTTCAATGGATAGCTTGATGCATGTCCATCAGCATCATGCTTTCTTCCCAAAGACTACATGAAACATCTTGTTCTGAAGGCAGGATCACCTCCGGCTTGGAGAATTACTATTTGTGGTCTTGTGAAAGCTTTTTTTATTTGTCAGTGGAATCTGGCCTCTGTATATTTTTTGACTGCTTTTCCTTCACAAAGAAATCCTATTTCTGCCTGAACAACAAATGTCAAACTAGAGCCTATTGGGAATTTTTCAGACGGGTCATAGTTGTGGCCATTGTAAGCTGCCTATCTGAAATTTCAGTCCTGTGCACACTGCAAGGCTATGTTAATGCAGATCTTGCCCCATTTCCAGCATTTACCACACAAAGCTGACTCACAGCAGGCTCTGTGGGAGGCGGTCTCAAATTCGAGTCGTCTGGAATGCCAGTTATGTGGAGCCTTCGTGGAGGTCCCATGGGCGACAGGACAGGATGCTCCTGAGGTTTAATCTGTTGATGGAGCAGTGAAGGCCCCTTCACGTCTTTGTCACTGTGGGCAATGGCACTGTGTCTCCTGGGTGCCACCAGAACTCTCTGCAGAAGCAGCTGAGGAAAGCAACCATAGCAGGAAGAATGAAATGGGGGAAGCTTAACTTAAAGAAAAGAAGCAAGCAATAGATTAAAAAGAGATTGGAGCAAAGGTTTGAAGTGCAAAGCCTCCAAACTGAGCTCTAGACACTGAACTGAGCAGATGAAGTGAATAAGGTTAATGAAAAAAGAGGTTAATGGCACAGGTACTGACAGTGGTAAGCAACTGTCTAATAAGTGATGTCCATAGGTTATTAAAAACAAAAAAAAAAAAAAAAAGGAAGAAAGGTCTACCCTTTTATCAGTTGTCTTTTCATCTGTCCCAATATGAAGGAATGTATTCCCTGGTATAAAATGTAGAATTACACTGCACGGAAAAACAAGCATAAACCATGTCCTGTGTTAGCACTGTCCACCTCCCATGATCTAACTTTGCAGTGCAGGGCAGGCTGGGTAGAAAGCTCCTGGGCCAGAGAACTTGACTAGGGGAAAAGTACTAAGTCCATAAGGGGTTGAGGATACACTTTGTGGATAATGTTAAACCACTCCAAAGGTTTAGTGCCTTCAAAGAGGCTATTACCTTACTACCTTCCTTTGCTTCTGCACTTACACAGTACACGAAGTTATGCTGGCAGGAAAGGACTCAACATTTGAAAGTCTATGTTTCTTTAGAAGTTTGCTTAGCCCCAGGAGCGGGAGGTTGGGGTATTAGGCTGGAAAAGTGGGACCCTGCTTTAGGCAGTGGTCTGTTACTGGGGGATCTAAACCGGCTGTGTAGAACTGAACTGCCTCTTTGATATCTTTAGAATTCTCAAAGCAGGTTCCTGTAGGAGTAGTAGAGATGTAGTAAGCCCCAGGTACCCATTACTCTGAGAGTTTTAGGTTTGTTCCCAAAGTTTAGATGCTTGTCTTCAAAGCCAAGGCCTGAAACAAGGTCATGTAATTTTGGGAGGGGAAGAGCTCCACAGAAAAACTGAACGGTACAAGCTAGATGTGGTAATAAAAGCAATTTTAATCTTAAAGTCCTTTTGGGTTCACTGTGTTTACATAGCTAATTTGTAGATCTGGGATTTTTTTTTGCTTATGAGATGCAGATAGCTCCAATACTGCCATAAAAGCAGATAAAATAATTTATCTGAGAATGTGTGTGTATATTACATTAAAAAGTAACCTAAGACCTTTGTGGTATAGAAAATGTTAACTGAATGCTTGTTATAAAACTGATATTTGGTGTCATCAGTGAGACAAGATTATAGACAGTGATGAGGCAGTGATGTTACTAATGGTACTGACATGCAAGAAGAAGCAGCAGGAATTCTTGCCTTTTGTGTCATCAAAATCTAAACACAGGGCTAAAGTCAGAGGAGAGTGTGCATGATAGAGAAGAGCATAAAAGAATGGTGATTGTCTGTAATATTTCCTACACTAAGTTTTTCCCTTTTATTTTCCTACCTGATTTCCTGGTTTGTTTAGCCTTGAGGCTGAAATTGTTGTAATTTCCATGGATAGAAAGTTTTGGGTGTGTGGTATAAGCAGTAACGCTTTACCAAAAATACGCTTGCCAGGCTTGTCAATACAAGAATTCAGAGGTGCTAATTTTTGGAACATGTAGCGATAGTGTAAGTGGAATCAGTATTCAGAATTCAGTTAAAGTAAACATGGCATCACCTCGCAGCACTTATGAGAAAATCCCAGCATGGGATTTTCTCATACGTGGACAGGCAACCTAAAGCTATCAGAAGAGATTCCTCAAGTGCACGCAGTAGGTAGGAGTCAACCTGAGCCTGAGGTATCTCAAATTAACTGTTTAAAAGTGTAGAACTGTTTCTGAGGCATAATGCATGACATGCACACCCCACAGACCCCCAACCCATCCCCACCAAGGGTGTCTTCCTTTTCAAATGCCTTGCTGTCTGTAAAGGAGGAGGGAGTAGTGTTGCTGAGGACAGGAGGTTACGGAGTAACCTGTTTGGAGAAAAAGCCAAATTAAACAAAGGTTTAGATCTATAGTTGAAAATAGTATAACTTACCATTTTCCTCTGCTAGTGGCTGACACACCACGTTTTTTGTTCTTTAAAACCACAGTGAACCATTCCCAAAAAAGGAAGTGTAACCTCTGCTTTCTACACTTCTGTCCTTCCCCTCATCTGAGGAAAACCTTTCCTTGCTGTATTTCTCATGACATGTTTGACTGGAGGGTTTCTTCACAGCGTTTCTGCTGGGGGCTGTTTGTTTTATCTTGCATTTTGCAGTAGATAACAGACCTATATGCTGCATAGATTAGAGTTGGCAAATTTTATCACTACTGATTTCTTTAGGTACAGATAAAATGCCTTAGTCTGCTCCTCATGTCTGCACTACAAGCAGGATTTTAAAATGCCTGTTAATGGGAGTGCTGAGTGATTTCTGTGTTTCCTTTGGTTCTCAGCTAGCCACGTGTGCACACTAACGAGACACACTAATATTGAAAGTGCAGTTTGCAGCAGGGCAGAGGCCAGCCTAATAAATCTGCTGTTAGTTCAGGCTCTGTGGTGATGTTGCTGCAGCAGGGGGAGGAAGGGCAGAAGCTGGGCGTTGGGCCTGGGGGACTGAAAAGGAAATCAGCCGTGGGCAGGCAGAGAGGCAGGATCGCGGTTGCTGAAGGCTGGAGGCAAAAAGCAGCAGCTTCTGAAGGAGTGTTGGGGCAGGAGGGTGTGCAGAAAACAGGCTGTGGAAATTGTGTTTTGGGAGGTGACTGCACTGCAGTGAGAGGATGAGTGATTTTGGACTGAAAGGTTCTGTATACATGAGAGTAGATAGAAGAATATAATGAAAAATAAATTTAAAAAATGTTGCCTAAATTTGGAAGCCTCTTCTAAGAAGCCAGAGCAATCACCTTTTTTTCTTCTAATACAGCCAAGATTTTATGCTGACCAAGCCCTAGCCTTTCTCTGAGAAGGGGACTGGACTCACTGACCTTGGGAGGTCCCCGCAAACCTGAGTGTCTGGTAATTCCATGATTTTGAGCATTGAAGGTAAAATCTCTGCTGCATTCACCCCTGATGTCAGCAAAGCTGGAGTCTTATCCTGAAAGAGTGCTGGTTGTAGTAACTCATATCCAACAGAGGAAAAGCAATTTAGGTGTGAAAGGCTCTATATGCTCCAGGTTTGGATTTGATGGATGCCAGCTACAGTAGCTTATTTGCCATGTTTGAGCTGTTGACCCCTGTGAAATAGATGGGTGATGCATATACCTTCTTCTCACTGAAGAGAAGTCCTGACCAAACAGCACTGAAATGGAAATTCGTTCATAACTCAGCAGCAGAGCCAAGGATATGAGTAGTCATAGTGATATGGTGGCCTCACACTTGCTCATATTTCTTCCTAGTATGTGCAAGTGTAAATGGTGCTTTAAAGAGCTTGATTATCACTGTTACGGATTTTGCTTGCCTCCAGGCCAAACAGTCAAGCAGGCTGGAGCTAGCTATGTCTGTTTAGTGCACAAAGAGGGAGGCTTGGTTTCAAGAACTGTAAGTCTGGTGGTGTCATGAACATCAAATTCATACAAGCATGAAAGAAAGACACTGCTGGAAGAGATCAGTCATTCTCTAGAAAGGACACTGGGTTGGACACTGGGTTGGACTGGAAAACCCTATCAAAGGCAGAATATAAATCCATAGATGTGAAAAGCTACAGAACAGCTCTAAGCCTATGATGAATTAGAGATTTGCTGGATGCCAAAGCCTCTGAAAAGTTACCTGCAAATGCCGAATTTCAGTATCCCGCTCTTACTAAGTGTCTGGGGGTTTATTGTGCCTTCTGCAAGAAGTTCATGAGTTGTAGCTATCCAGAATAGTTTGCTTTCCTGAAGTTATTTAATGCTAATTATTTCTCCTCAATCAAATTCAGAAGAGAATTTGTAGAGGAAGGACTAGCAAAATTCTGGAAAACAGATCTGAACAGTTGTACCTCATCACTTTGTGAAAGATTAGGAAGGGATGAAACATCAGGCTTTGTGCTGAAGTTGGCCAAAGTAAATACAAAGTGGAATCTTCAGGGGTTATGATGAAACTAGAAGTAGCAAACAAGTAAAGCCATTGAATATATTTAGAACACAAGCTGCATAGGATATTTGCCTTTCCTAAACTTGATTGCATTAAGGCAAGCAATCATCTTTTTTTGGGGCAAACAAGGTCCTGTATTTCATCAGTGATCCTGACATCAGCGAGATTATTTATATAAAAAATCATTTTTTAATATGAGTGAAAGTATTACAGTCTAGTCCTGTGTTTGGATGTTATATTCCCATTTATTGTTTTTGTCCATTCAGACTTGGAGCTCCCTGGAAAAGAATGACTTCTTCATATGTACAACATACAATTGGTTATGATTCCCCCACACATATATGTCACTTTCGCTGAAGAGCTCATATGTCAAGACGAAACATTTTGATCTTTATATGAATATTCATTTTTACATAATTTTCTCCGAATTTAGAGAAAATTGATACGTTCCCATGAAATATTTTAATTGTGCTCAACTTAGTATTTCCTGCTTGGCCAGCTCTACTCTAAAGAGACCTGGTGAACACAAACTCACTGGGAATAAGCAGAACTGTGGGTCTGATGTTTCTTACTGACCTATCTTAAGTTAAAGGTTAGCCCATGATATGTCTGTTGGAGTTTCTACATACTACATCAAGGAGGAGTCAATCCGAATAATAGAAGGAAAGGTGGCATGGTCATGGATCTTTGTTAAAAGGCAAGAAAGTAAGTGTCATAGGCCTGTGACAAGTTCATTTTGAAAAGAGGCGGGAGAGACTGTTGGGAAAAGGTTACGTTATGGAAAATATCTCTTCATCTGAGATTGCAGTAGCTTGCCCAAGGTTTTGAGGGAATTTCTATACTCCAAATTGCTTTCAGTACTGAAGCTTAAGTAGTGGAAGTGGCTTCCCCATGAGTGTCTTGGCTGGGAACATGGACCTGGATGCCAAGGTACTGCAGCCCCGAGATGGCTTGAGTACCACCGTCCTCAGCTGTAGCTCACAAGCAATGCTGTGGACCAGCTAGAGGAATTGCAGGCCACCTGAGGTAGGTCCCTTCTGTTTTCCTGTAATTAGCTTTTAAGAATGTGGCAATGGCAACCCCATTGTAACCACTGGAGGGATTGAGTGCTGCTGCAAAGGATGGAGCATGGTTACCTTTCTGCAGTGAGTCTTGACTTGGAACAGCCTGGGGATCTTTGTTTTCTGCAATATCGACAGGCTGTGAGGATAAGCGCTGCTTTGGCAAAAGCGTGTATCTATAACGGGATAGTGAGACGACCTAGGTGTTACTCATTTTGGAAAACGCATGCAAATTTTTAAGTTGTTGCTATTCTCAGACTGTTAGGAGCAGGAGAAGTCAGACCAGTTATTTAATCAAAAGCCTTACTGTTGACAGTGAGCAGGACATTTGGGGTCTTCCCCTCCTCCCTCCCCCCCCCCCCAGTATAGCTGTACTGAGTAATAAATAGCTGGGTTTTGAATATGCTTTTGTGTTGTTATATACATGTCACTTTACAGCACAGTTTTTGTTGCTCAACAAAAATTCCTGACATTTATTTACTGCTGCTTTTACATTGCTGCTACGTTTTTCCTAACAGAGTGATGAATGTATTTGTTGAGAACTTCGTAGAATTGTTTGTGTTGGAAGGGACCTGCAGTAAGCATCTTCAGCTAGGTCAGGTTGCTCAGAGCCCCATCCAACCTGACCTTGAATATTTCAGGGAAGGGGCATCTACCACCTCCCCAGGCAACCTGTTACAATTCACTATAAAAAAAAATTCTTCATTATATATAGTCTAAATCTCCCATCTTTTGTTTTAAAACTGTTGCCCCTTGTCTTATTGCAACAGACCCTACTAAAAAGGCTATTCCCATCTTTCTCATAACCCACCTTTAAGTATTCAAAGGCCTCAATAAGGTGTCCCTAAAGCCTTCTCTCCTCCAGGCCAGCTCTCTCAGCCTGTCTTCAGAGGAGAGGTGCTCCAGCCCCCACATCATCTTTTGGCACTCCTCTGCTCCCACTCTAACAGACTGATGTCTTTCCTGCGCTGAGGGCTTCAGAGCTGGAAGCAGTACTTCAGGTGGGGTCTCACCAGAGTGGAGTAAAGGGGCAGAATCACTTTCCTCGACTTGTTCACCACACTTCTTTTGATGTGGCCCAGGATTTGATGGGCTTCCTGGTCTGTGAATGCACATTGCTGGCTCATGTCCAGCTTTTCATTCACCAGTATTCTGAAGTCCTTCTCTGCAGGTCTGTTCTCAATCCCTTTATCCCCTAGCATGTATTGATACTAGGGATTGCCCTGACACAGATGCAGGACCTTGCATTCACTTGGCCTTGTTGAACCTCATGAGGTTCTTGTCTCAAATTGCAGTACCTACAGCTATTAACATCTTTCTTGTCCTTGTGTCTTCCCTTTGTTAGGCTTGTGTGCTTGAGTTATGATCACCTTACTGCACACTTGCTGTTATGAAGCTGCTGTTGACTGATTCTCCAAGAAATGCTATCAGATAGGTCTCTCGTTATCTTATGCTTCATATGTAAAAGTACCCAGGGAAAAGGAAAACAAAGTGTGTTCTTTTTACTATTAAAATTTGATCACACTGCTTGGGAACAATGCATGTCAGCTCCAGGCTAAAAGTACTAAATTACATTGTTTCATAAACACACGGAAATTTTGTCCAAACAAACTGCTTCATCAAAATGTCAAAAAATGTACTGTACCGGTGGACAGTTCTGCCATAAACAGTTTTATTCCTCTCTTTTTTCTTATCCATGCCTTAGGATTAAAAAAAAAACAATCAAACAAAACAAACAAACAAAAAAAAGCAACGGTATGGTCACTCATTTTTATTACTGAAATATTTGCACTGGAGCCTGAAGAACAGAAGTAGTTATTATACATTATGTAAATAATATCTTTAAAGAAAGGAGCCTTACAAACAGCACTCCTTTACCCCTTCAACAACACCTAGCATCTCATTCTTCTTTGGCTGTTGACAGACAAGGCCAATTAACATGAGTGTAATTAACTACAGCTCCAGATAGTATCTGCATGCAGCCTATAGCTGTTCAGAAGCTGTCTCCTCTCCTTACCTCTTTGCAGCTTGAAGGTGCTAATTTTAACACCTACAAAGCATGGAGTTTAGATTTGGTTGAGAAGAGAACAAGGCTACCTCCTTTTTCTTATTATTAAATTAGATGAATAGTTGTAATAGCGAAGTGGCTTCAACCTTCTGCTAATTTTTTTTTGCATGGTTTGGGGTGCTTATTTTAATTCCTTATCTTCCAAATGACAAATTATTCTTTTTGAATGTCTTGTATTTACAGTGAGAACACTTTGGTGATGGACTTAACTGGTGATCCAAAACCACTGTAATTATGTTTGTTGCCAGGGAAAGAAGAATATTATTCCTGGAGACACAGCAGGCATTTTATTAAATGATTGTACCAGCTGGAAACAAATTATTGCTTTTATTTTAAACTACTATTTAGAAGTCTAATGCTTTTCTTTCAATGGGAAGCAAATTTTTAAGAAGATTACAGCTCATGTGTTCTTGCAATTTTTAGTGGGGTATGCTAGATTCATAATTATCCATGATGGTGTTAATTGCCTTAGTTTTGATGAGGCTGTTATTACCTGCAAGTTAGAAGTTGATCCTACTGTTATTTCTCTTCTGTCTGATACCTCAAGTAATTTTGGAGTTAGGAAGAGCATATGCAGCAGGTGGGCTGTGTTTCTAATAATCAGTTTTCTTAAACATGTTGTAAAAAGCCCTGCCAAGAAAATATCACTGTAGCATTTTGAGCCCAGCTGGCACTGTATTGGAGTCTGGAGAGGCGGGAGAGAACAGCAGACAGAATCATGTTCATCTGTGGAGTATCTCAGCCAAATTCACCTACAGGTGAATTTGTTATCCCTGTCCTCTAGAAAATGTTTTTGCCTGGGATTTTGTGGAAGGAAACAAGAGGTAGTTATTGTGAGCAATTGCACACACTCACATACATTGTGAACGTGCACAGTAATTTTTTCCCTCTGAATGAAGTCCTTCGGATGCTATCATAGTTTACTTCAACAAGGAGCTCTTGAGGCTGAGAGGAACTGCATAGCTCAGTTCTCTGGCTCAATAGCTAAGGGAATACAGGCACCCAGAACAAGAACATGCTTATGGACAATAAAGTCTGAACAAAGGCTCTTTAAGCCTTCCTTTCCCAGCTTTCCAAACCAGAAATTGATAAGAGATGGTTAGGAGAAATAGCAGTAGGGGTGCAGTATAGGTCTGTGTTTTGGCAATAAGTCTGATTTCACAGTCTCTAGATCAAAAATGCCTCAACCATGTAATGCAGAGTGCTGACATGGTATGAACTCACTCTAGCACTTAAAATATCTTCCAGAATGTTGAGTGGGGGGTTAGTATTTCAACTGCTTGCCTTACTATCAGATCAAATTGTTTTCTGTCTTCCTGCAGTAAGCACAAACTCCATGTGCTTTGGCTAATCAAATGGAAATATGATCTTGGGCATGTCTCTGAGCTCAGTTGTATTTGTATTGCTGAATTAAATTTGTCAGGCAGTTCACTGGCTGTGCAGTACCAGTGTGAGTGTTCCCCTCTCTTCAGCTGGAGAAATGAGAAAGATGCAAGGCTGGAGTAGTTTTCTGCAGTGCTTTTCCAAAGATTGCTGAACAGTTTTGGCTGGACCACTCGAATAAACTCAGTTTCATAAAACATGGAAAAGTTCAGTGAGATTACATGCGTTTAAAAAGTGCCAGGTAATTGTATCTGCCCTGTGTTCTGTATAAGTGAGTCCCAGAATATACATTGCTCTTCCCGTACTCATGATTAGCAGATGGGTTGTATGGCACTCAGCTTATTTTAAAACTTCATGCTAAGTAAACTCTGACATTCAAGCAAGCTTCTTTTGTCCAAATTAAATATGACTATTTGGTAGGAAAAAATATTCTGGTTTTTAAGGTTTTTAGACTTTTCTTGGTTTTTACTGAAGAAATCAAATGAAGGGCCTTGTCTATCTCTTTGTGACATCGCTTTAGTGAGAGCTCAATGTAGAAAATGCCAGTAGAAGCTTTTCTTTTATATCTAATGTTCCATACATGTAAGATACATGTAATTTCTGTAGCATAGTGCTGTTGTCTCCTGACAGCCTCTGAAAAAAGCATGGATGTTGCCCTTTCCTATCCAGTAGGGTAATGTTGAAAATGTTGCCAGAAAGCAGCCACCTATCTCAAACTATTGCTAGAGGCACTTTAGCAGCAAGGCCCATTTGTGCAGTAAAAGCTCTGTGATGAATTTAATACACATGAAGCAGTGACTTCCCTAGGGAAAGTAGAAATAGGATCAGAGAAGATAACCAGAGAGTCTGAAGGTTTAAGGAGGCAAACAGGTGTTGTCTGTGCTGTGTTGCCTCTCACTTTGCATCTTAGTCTGGAGGATACATTATTTTCTTCTTCGACATTCAGGATTTTTGCTTCAGGAAGATTGTTTTTTTTTGTAGTGCAGTCTGAGCCCTGATGCATGAGCTAAAAGCCATCTGTGTGCTTATTTTTTTCCCTGTTCGAGTATTACTATTCCAAGTGACTCTTTACAGTCCATGGCTATGAAAAGGCTGAACAAGAAAGTGAAAAAAAATGAAAATACCCTTTGGGGAAAGGAACATGAAGTCAGTCACCTCAAGGTCATATAAAGTACTATGGGTTTATGTACTGGTGCAGGTTGAACTGATTTGTTTCATTAATCAAAACTCATACTGTGTTTGCAAAGAATAATTGACATTAGCAGAGCTATGTTACTTAGGAATGTGATGTTAACCTCTCAGTTTCATTATGTTGAGTTTTAAAGTCAGAAAATGTGCCTTTCCTTATTCAGTAGTAACAGTGTCTCTAATTAACAGAACATTTGTCATGTTATATAGAACAAATTTTGTGTTCTTAGCAATGAAATAAATACCAAGTTATTGTGACTATGATTTGGTAGAGGTTGATGTCAGATCCTAAAATGAAGCTGCATCCTGAGCAGGTCCTTGTGCACATTGGTAGGGGGAACCAAAAAGGATATTTCAAACATTGGTGCAGTATTGCTTTTTTTTTTTTTAAAGGTATATTTGGGAAGCGGGAGGTGGGGGGGGGGGGGATGATGAAGGGTGGGAAAAGAGAGGATTCAGAACTGGGAGGATGTGTTGAGGAGAGGAATCCATTAAGCACTGACTGAAAATGGAAAACAGGGCAACAAGAGTTGTATCGATATGTATTTAAAGGAAATTAGGGATGATTAATTTTATTTTCTATTAAGAAAATGCAAAAAATACTTGATTGTGATCTAACAATTGCATGTTGTGGCTTCTGCTTATCCTGCAGATTTGTTACTACCACTGTTCTACCCAGGCATCTGTATTTACCCGTGTTTCTGCAAGTGCGCAAATAGCATCTCATTGGGTGAGCTTTGTGTGTGTTTGTATATCAATGCGTAGTATAATGTGGCTTTGATCTATGAGGCATCCATAAATATTGCTGCGACCCAAATGGATGTGATGTCCTAATCCACTTTTTCTGTCTTCTTGATGCTAAGTATTATCTGCCTTCTGGGAAAATTCTGGTGAAATCAATGGATCTATAAAGGTATTGCTCAGTTTAACCAAGATGGCAAAAGCATCTTTTTCCTCAATTCCATTTTTAATTGAAGACATCTTCCACAGCAGGATTGCCCAGTTTATGTTCTGTGTGATCGCTCTGGCCTACTAGGGTAATTTATTACTCCTCTTCTTTCCATAGTCTGATCAAATGTGTTTTTCCAGTGAAAGTGAGCACCTCTCTCTAACTATTCTTTCCCTCACTGAGGGACTTTCAGCCAGTCATGTTTTGGTGAAGTGAGTTTGGGGAAGGTCCCAGCTGACAGGAAGAAATTAATGCTCCCCATGTAGGACTCAGGAACAACTGTGAATGTGGTGGCTAAATGAAAGAGCACAAATTGCTCTTTTGCTTACAGCAGCTATGGGGCAACTTCAGACCAAGGCTGGTGACCTGGTGGATGATCAGAAAAGCCACAGCACACATGTGCAAGAGTTTTGTCATGGCATGGGAAAAGGGCTGTGGCACTCTCCTTCATGTTCCCAGTGGAAGTAATGGGTCTGCCTAGAACTAAACAGCTTGTTTCTGCTGTCCTACAGGCATAATTTATTTTGGCATGACAATTGGCCTCAGGAATTGGGTTGCTGAGAGAATCTTCTAGCAGAATTGGTCCTGAGTGAGTAGGATAGTGGTGTCCTTCCTACAGAGCACTTTAAAAACAGAGTGGCAAGCAGACACAATCTGACACTTCTTGCTGTCTACTTAGTAAAGGAGTCACACTACAAAGGAAGGACTTTTATGCTAGGCGTAGGTAAAAGAATAATCCTAGGAGGGATAGTGTGGAAATGATTACTGTTGTTAGTGTCATCTCTTGTTTGATAAGTTCTTGGATGATAAGTCATTTGGGTAGGAAGCCTGTTAGTGGGGGAAGGCCTGCTAATGATAGTAATGTTAGTATAAGGGTGGTATTGAGTGTGGGGGTTTTGGTTCATGAGGTTATTAGTGTTGATAGTTTTAAGGTGTTGGTGGTGTTTATGGTAAGGAAGATGGGTGTTGTTATTAATTCTGTTAATTTCTACTGCTTTCATTCCCCATTTTCAGCTGCACATCTTGCCATTATCCCCCAGCTTTTTATTTTCCTGAATAAACACACCATTTCAAATGGGGCTTGCTTGCCTGGTTTTTAGTAAGCTTTGGAGCTAAAGATTTTTTACTACTACCTGGCACTTTTTGGTTTTCCTCTTCACAGATTGTATCAGTCAGGAAAAGCAGTGCTTGCTCTTTCTAACCGTAGCAGCCGTGTTGCCTTGACAGAACCCATTTTGGCTGAAAAGGCTAATAATATCTTGCTTTGCCTGCTATTTCTCTGCCTTTTTCCAGTACTGCAGGCATTTTTACTGAAAACTTAACCAACATCTCCTCCTCTGTTTGCTGTGTCAGGTCAGGGTGCCACCAATAATTTCAGTGTAGCTTTGGCATTTTTCCAGTATTAGCTGCCTTCTATTCACTTCAGGATTCAGCCTCAGCACCACTGCATTGTTGACCTCTGAAACTATTGATTTCTGTAGCTGGAATACATACTAGTTGCTGAAGGAAAAATCTGCTTTCCCTTATCAGCAGAAAATGGTTGGTCCTTCTGTAAGCTGCCTTTTTAATTTTGAGGTTTACTGCAGGAAAATGTTGTAAACCGTGTTTATTAACAGCATCTTGTTCATTACTTGCTATTCAGATACTTAATAAAAAGTAAAAATAAAGGTCTTTTTTATTATGATAAACTTAGGCACAAAGCTTTTCATTCAGTGGCAGAGTTCAGTGAGTTTTTACAGAATCTCCTGATTTCATCCTTCTTCACAGCAGATAGATGCATTTCTCACATCTGGGGGCATAATCAAGGGCATCTGGGAAAGCTTACGCAAAAGAGCAGTTCATTCACCCTTCCTCCCACCTTACCCTAAATGGAAGAGGACATTCTTGTCCAGGCAGTACTGACTAAGATGAAATGTGGAAATGTGCCTCTTTCCTTGGGAACACAGGAGTTCTTTGTTGCTAAACTTCAGTTGTTCTTGTGTTCTAACCTTTTCTTATTTTTAATCATTTCTAGCCAATGACTGCTGTTTCTCATGCTTGTAAAATGTAATTAAAGACACCTGTGCATCATAGATGGTATAGAATCACTTCCATCATTCTTTGCATATTATGGATTGTTGATGAATTTGTCAGCAGTGATTTGGCTCAGGAGGAGCAAAGTGTGTCTGATTTCACTGGCCGCCTCATTTGCACCAAGTCTGCTTCACACTGTTCTGCTAGAAGAGGCCTTAAATGAAGAGTAAAATTTGTTTACTGTCCCTACTGCCTCTTGTCATGGCCTAAGGAGATCTAGCATCAATATATTCATTAATTGTGTTTAGACAGTGTGGATTTTTGACATTTTATGAACTTAGGCCACCATTTAAATGGAGAAAGATTATACCCTATCTTTCTTTTGGGCAGTTTTGTTTTTCTTGGTTGTCTGGATTTCTCTTTTTTGTTTGTTTTTGTTTTTAAGTTTCTCAGTTATGTGGTTTTGTGGGGCAGCTTTAATGGCTGTGGTCTCAGAAGTCTGAGAAAAGCGGGCAGTTGCTGATCTTGCAGTTGTATGTTTGTCTGTGTACCTGTAGGATGAAGGGCAATATTATTTCTTGAAGTATTCCCATCAGCTGAAGCACAAAGTTTGCTTTTATGAAAACTGCAAATAAGAAATCCAAATGTGTATTTTAGTCTTTAAAAAAACACATACTGCTGCCAAAGCTATAAATTGTATTTTGTCTAAACCAAATGGAAGATTCAGTCTTCCCAACAGGAGACATTATGCTTTTTAATTCTCTTCTGAGACTTGAAGGCTCATACTACTAGTTTAATTTCTCCCTCTGGAGCTTATTATCCATCAGTTAAATAGATTGGTACAAGCTGCTATTTCCTGATCCTGGTCTTTACTAGTTTTCTTTTTAATTAACTAAATCTTTTTCTTGTTTTTTTTTCCTCCCTCTTTCATTTATTTTTTGTACTCTACCCATCTTTCCCATAGAAACATCTCTCTTTTTTTGATCAAGAAATTGTCCTAGTTTTGTAATATAAAGACTGATTATTTTCACATTTAACCAAGGTATGTATGGAAGGGGAAGTGTGAGGGACTTCTGTTTCCTATAAAGTGCCTTGTGTCTTATTTGTGGACTTAACTTTCACACCATGGGTTTTTTTCATATACTTTATCATCAGGTGTTTCTTGCAGGTTCAGATGGAGAAACTGTGTTTACTGTAGTTGTGCCAGCTTCCCTGCTAAATGTTTGGCAGAGAAAGATGTAAAACCCTATACATGAACAGTGAAATAAAGACCTAAAAGCAAATTCCCTTAGTGAACAGATTTTTCATTTCTTCTGCATCCCACTGCTTTTATCTTATTGTGAGTTGCTAAGCAAAATTCATTTTAGTGAATAAGTAGACTTTCATTGTAAAGAGAGTGGTATTATTTCAGTATTTCCTACCTTATAAGGGACTTGGTTTATAAGAATGTGTATTTTAATTTGATATTGTGGAACACTGAATGGGTAACTTGCAAAGCAGAAAAAATAGTCAGGCTTCAGCATCCACATGGCCTCCTCAGGGTTATGTATCTGCCCTGGTTGTGTAGCTCTGTCCTTCCAGGTCTTCATTTCATTGCTATAGAGGCAAAGCAGGAGCCCTCTCATTTAAAATGTGATTTGTTGATTTGTTTATTTATTTTCAACTGGATGACAGAATGTTTACAGACGTCCACACAGGCACACCAGATTTACATCTTTCTTCCCATATATCTCTGTTCACTCTCTCTGGCAGTGGTGAAAGCTTTTTGCTCCTGTTTTCTTCACTCCTTATTCACATCAGAATGTGTAACTTTCAGGTGTCTTCCTTGTAAGCAATGCAGGCTTACTTTTGGAATTTCTACTTAAAAAAGATCAATGTGAATTTTACTGTTCCAGTGGCATAGAACTTCTTTCCATCCACATTGAACGTCATGGTGTTTTTTTCAAGAGCTCCACATGGATTCAGGTAAAAGGGTCAGGACTACATGTAAAGTGTACCTTTCAAAATCATCAGGAGCATACAGCATGGATTCAGTAAGGGTAAGTCATGTTTGATTAATCTATCTGATAGCCTTCTGTAATGATGTGGCAGGATGGGTTGATGAGGGGAGAGCAGTGGATGTTATCTACTTCGACTTCAGTAAGGCTTTTGACACTGTCTCCCATAGCATCCTCATAGGTAAGCTTAGGAAATATAGGTTAAGTGAATGGACAGTGAGGTGGATTGGGAACTGGCTGAATGGTAGATTTCAGGGGGTTGTGATAAGTGGAGTAGAATCCAGTTGGCAGCCTGTAGGCAGTGGACTCAAGAATCATACTGAGTCTGATCTTACTCAACTAGTTTGTCAGTGACCTGGATGAAGGGGGAGAGTGTACCCTCAACAAGTTTGCCAATGATACAAAGCTGGGGGAAGTGGTTGATACACCTGAAGGCTGTGCTGCCATTCAGTGGGACCCTGATAGGCTGGAGAATTGAGCAGAGAGAAACCTAATGAGGTTCAACAAGGGCAAGTGCAGGCTACTGCGCCAGAGTGGAAGAACCTCCATTACCAGCACAGGGTGGGGGCTGATTTACTAGAAGGCCTTTACACTGAAGGTGACAGAGCACTGGAACAGGCTGCCCAGGAGGGTCGTGGAGTCTCCTCTGGAGACATTCAAAACCTGCCTGAACCCTTTCCTATGTAGCCTGCTCTAGCTGGCCCTGCCTTGACAGGCGGGTTGGACTGGATTATCTCCAGAGGCCCCTTCTAACTGTAGTGATTCTATGAAAATCCGGCAAAATGGGACATTAAAAATCAGTCCCGATGCCCTACATTTTAAGAAATTATTTCTTACTGAACTTTTTGAGGATCTGCAGATAATAACTTTGTTCACATGTCCCACAAAGATTTGCATACAGACTAAATAAAAGTCCTTTGAGCAATGTACCACGCTTCTTGGTGAGTTCAGTAGAGAGGTGGATGCCCTTGACACCACAGACAAGGGAGAATTCTCTGTGCCTACATGCTCAGTTATTTGTAGAATGGGATTCAGCCCAGTAAATCTTTTCATGTATTAATTTTCACTGTGGACTGTGCTTTTGCTATATTGTCGCAGGCTGGATCATGTTTCAGCAACAAGAGTAGCAATGATGAGCCATTCACATCAGTGCCGTATTTGGCACTTGTGGAGGCTGAAACTCACTCCTGTGATTTACAGCCTTTTTGAAATAAATTTGTCACCAGATGCCAAAACCAATCACTAGCACTGCTTCAAACTTCAGATTCTGGTTCTTTGACATGTATTTTTCTACCGGGGTTGCTGATCTGTTTTGTTTTGTTTGGTTTTAAAATAAACTGGTTTCTGATATGTGGAAATAGAATACAGCATGTATTCTAACTCTTTGGCCAAAATCAGCTGGAATTGCTTTGCGTTGCTTCTAAGCAGCACAACAAGAAAAGAGCTGAATAGGGACATAGTTGTAAAAAGAAAAAGAAAAATAACAAGAAGTTTGGCAGCTGGGTTGGGACCTGTGTGTCAATGTGAATGAACACTTGTAAAGATAGTGCTGTTATAAGATACAACCTTCTTTTTTTTTTTTTTTTCCTTAACAAAATCTAACTTGTGTGGCTATGCAAAACTGTTCCAACTTACTGTGCTTCTCTCTGGTTCTAAAATCAAGTGCACATGGGATTTTCTATTTTTAGGTTTAATTTAAAAAAATAGATTCCTCTTTAAAAACTATTTTGTATCTGTGGCATTGGTGGCATTCTCTATTTTTTGTGAAATACCATGATATAGACCACTTACATGAAGTAGGAATATACTACAATCTCTACAGGTTTGGATGAAGCCTGGTAAGAAACAGTATTGCCAAAATCTAACAAAAATAAAGGATGTATGTAATTTTAATGTGTGAATTTAGAATTATGGCTATCCGTAGAAAAATATGTTTAGACCAGTTGTCTCACACTGACTATCACTAGGATACAAGGAGTTTGGATTCCTGATACCCAAAAGGATTATTCACTCTTGGCTGCCCCACATACTGTACAAGTAAAAGGGAACTATAAATCATGCCTTGCAAAACTTGGGTTTTGATGCCTCAGACTTGCCAAGTTTGTCTTACTATAAAGCAGCTGTTTCATACACTAAATAGTAAATTTTTGAACATAAGTGGGAAAGAGGGCAAAAAGAGGGACTGACAGTGGTTGTCCCATGATATGTAACTCTGAGGAGCAGTTAATTCCCTAGTGTGTGTGGTAAGAACTGACTGTTTTTTTTTCAACAGGCTGCATATGATCAATATTTGAATCAAGCCACTCTGACAAGGAGAAGGAAAGACTCTCCTCATTTTGGGGCACTGATGTGTATGCATCACCCACCATATTCATTGTCATTGGCTTGTCTAGTTTCAGGGCAGTGGGGTGCACTAGCTTGTATTTATTTGCTTTGGAGCTAAGTATGCTTTAGCAGCTCACAGGGAAATAAGTAGTGGGTCCAGATATAATAACAGTCTTGTGCCTGCCAGCAATGTGGTCCCCAGAGCATGACCCCAGAACTCATGTGGCCACCTTCTTCAAAGGGAACAAGTGAAGCAGCCTTTGAATCTGGTGTTTTCTTCCTGCAGTTGTTTACTTCCACAGATACTACTTACAAGACATGTAAACTGGAGGGAATTCCATTAGCAAAATGGGAAATCCATATAGTTAGCAGTGCTGTGGTTGACTGGTTTGTCTTCTTGGCTTACAGCATAGCGATATTTAAACTGTCAGCCTCATCTAGGTTGGATTTAAATGAAAGTGACTCCAAACTGGCATGTGAAATTCAATTAAATAGCTGTGACAGCTTTTGTATTTGCAGGATTGTGACTAAAATAGGTGTTAATGTTATTGCTATATATTATTGCAGAGTAATGAAATTTCTGAGGTCAGTTTCCCAGTGGAAGATAAACACCAGATATAGGAAATGAAGCCTCATTCTGAAATGCAAAGCAGGTGCTGTATCCAGCAGAAAAAATAAGTTAATAAAGTAATTTGGTATTTTAAATTCTGAGTAGATGCTATGCATTGGGGAGATTTAATGCAGTTTGAAAGAATACGTAAATTATTAATAACATAAGAGCTGAATATCTCTATCTCCTCATTCATCCTGAAAGTAGGAGTCTTACTTCTAAATATTTCACAGTAGTTTTCTTTCCAGCCTGTAGGAGGAAAAGCTTCATTCATTTGTGTCACTTTTATTTGTGTGTAGAAGCATGTTAGAGGGAATTTAAGCTGGAGAAATATGTGCCAATCTGTGTTGTGGTTGCAGCTTGGTGTTGATTGCAGTATTGACAATACTAGGCAAAGCCAGAGACCATGTAAGCTCTTTCTGCTGCATGTAAGCTCTGTCTGAAACATGTTTTATGTTTCTTGGTGGGTTTGTTTTCATAGTGATCCACACGTGTTGTGGGAGACCATGGCCACATAGTGATGGTCCTTGATACAGACCTGGCACAAAAATATCAGTTTAGAAACCCCTATTCCATTACAGAGGTCAAAAGCAGAGAGTAGGGAACTTGCAAGGTAAGTGATGTGGTTCCTTAAGGTGTATGGCTTCCTATAACGAGCCAGATCCTAAGTAGAGAAGAGTGTGGATAAAACCACTTTTCTCCCACTTTTGGCATGCCCATTCCTGCCTGCAACTAGGGCAAGCTTCAGCTTTCTTGTTTCACCAGAGCATCCACAGGAGTTTATGAAACATTTTTATGTTTTATAAAAATGCACAAGGTTTCCGGAATTATTAAAGTATACTTCCTACACCAGCATAGGAGTCAGGACCAATTACTTAAGCCTGTTACAACTTCTGGAGTTCATGGCAAAACAGTGTGAAAGATACTTGGTCCGCTGCACTGCTGCACTAAAACCTGGAGTTCACAGATAAGTGAAAATGTGTTGCTGTATTTCTGACAGGCTGAGGATCCATCTCTTTGAGTGGTTATTTCTGACAGGCTGAAGATCCATCTCTTACAGTGGTTGAGAAATTCCTGAACTGAAGAGAGAATTTTCTTTCTCTCTTGTATTTTTTCTTCTCTCTGTTCTTCTGACCAATCAGTATTATCTACCTGAGTAGTCTTTTACTTGGCATATACTTCTGTGCATTTACTATTTCTGGCTGATCCCCTTAGTCCTCCTTATTTTGCAGCATTAGGGTTGTCATCCACATAAATATGTTTGATTTGAATTTGAAGGTTTAAACTTTCCTTTCCCTGTCTTGCATGTGTGTATTTCATTATTGGTAAGCTAGTCCCACTATAAGCTATTCTGACTGCTGTGATATTTTGGAGTCTGATATCACAGAAATACACATAGATAAATGTTAGGAAAAAAAAGAAGTGAACAGGCCAAAGAATCTGCTAAGACACAAGATGAGAGAAAAAGCAGTTGAAAAATGATCCTGATGGTTCAAGATACACGGCTTAATGCTCTGAATCTTTACTGTCATGTCTAAATACAATTGACTCTTTCACCATCACTGAGTTTTATACAGTCCTCTATTTTTCTGACCTCAGACTATATGAAGAGGAATTTTCAAATTTGCACACTTGAAGATAAAAGTCCTGTTTAATCCAGCTTCTCAGCTTCTTGTATCATCATATGAGAAGCTGCATTTGTCATTATGCTCCAGGACTCTGTAAAGCTCAAGTTACTGTATTTCATCACAGCATCATTGCATCATCAAGACAGATCAATCTTGCTGGCTTTTGTTAGGTGAAAACCATACAAAGCTCTGCTTTGGCTGTTGTGATGTTTTTAGCCAGTCAGTCATAATACTCCTTTCTTTCCACGCATAAAATAGTTTGTGCCTCTTTAGGTGCAGAGGTCATTTTGCACACTGGGTGTAGCTCCTAAAATGAGCCAAAGAGGAGGGGATATGAGCATGGGGGACCAGCTTCAGGAACTGTTAGGAAGCCACTCCCAGCTAGTTAAAAAATTATTTCCATGTGAGCTAATACTATTCCTAAAGCTCTTAGTGGAAACAGAGTTCAGTATTATCTATCTACATCTGGAAAGGCTCTTTTACTCAGAGTAAAATTTTTATAACATGGCTATTCTAGAAGCAAAGTGGAAGCTCTGGTTAGCTTACAATCCAGCTCCCAGAATGCCCTTACAGCTCTCAGGGTTTATTCCCAGCTCTACTAGCATCTGAATTGTAAGAACAAACCAAAGATTTAGGTACAGTTGTACATGCCTTGTTACTTTTAATGAGTTTTCTGAATAACCATGGTGAATATGTTTCCCACATGGACAGTTTGTGTTTGTGTGCATGCGTTATGCCAAATGTGTTTCACACAAAGCATTAGAGTACTGTACGCACAGGTACTTCATATAAAACCCTTTCTCAGGTTGTTCATGATTTCAGAGCTATACAGCTTGAACCAGCACTGAGGAGTTTATGAATACCTGATGAACAGGGCAAAGGTATATCTGTGTCTTTGTTAGTGTGTGTGTATGTATAGAGTGCATGTATGTCTGTATGCATATTGTTCAGCAAGGGCATTGCTTTTTATAGGGAGCTGAGCACTGGGCACCACAAAAGACTGTTTAGAACAACAGTGCCTCCATTCTAAAACTTGTTTTCCTTACATATGAATGTCTGAAAAAAAAAAAGGTAAATGACAGGTGGAGGAGCATGTGGGAGTTCTTTTGGCTTTCTGATGGTATTTTAGAAATATCAGCAAATTAGAATCTGTCTTTTTTGATTTTTCTGGAGAAGATTCAGAAGGGCTGAGTGAAGTTTGCTGTGAGCATAGTTGCCCTTATGCAATCTAATTAAACCAGTCACCTTTTCCTCCAGGTCCCTTAGTTCAGTCCCTCTGTAGGTCTCCACATACTGTGGAATTTTCCAGTGTAGACAGAGCTGTTGTTTGAATATAAAATAGTCTGGGAAAAAACACACCTCATTTTCAGTGGCCTTTCTCTGTGATGAATAAATCCATAGAAGGGAACAACCTCTTGCTTTTTCTTTCCTCACTTTTCTGAAGTATTATATACAACTTTCAGTGCCAACAGGCAGTGAAGCCTCCTGTGCCCTGGGTAAGTGGGACGCTTAGAAAAGTTTTTAGAAGTGACCCTTTAGCAAAGATCTCCTGCCATTTTTGTTGTCTAAATAACAGCTTTTTTTAATTGCTCTTATCTTATATCTCTAGTTAGTGAATCTTCCTGAGAACAGTTTATGTGCTAAACAGCTCATTTACATTTGTACATACTGTTAGAGTAGAAAGCCACCAAACTGTGCTTCCAGAAACTTTGCAGGTGGCTCAGTAGAAATAACAAAACAAATATAACTTGAAGCAGAAATGATACATTATTTTGAGTAGGTGTTAGGCTGAAGTACTGGATGATTGACCTATAAAACGAGGCAAAGCCACTACTTCATCTGAATTTGTGCCCTTGTGCACTTCTGCCTGAAGTCAGTTCAATCCTTAAATAAAATGATTGACCCACTACATGTTAAACACTGAGAGGTGTATACTTTCTGAACACATCAGTAAAACTATCATTAGTAAACTGGTCTTCGTTTTCTAACATTGCTTAGAAAATGTGAAAGAAATGCATTTGGAAAACACATGGAGGAGAGAAGCATGTTGCAAGTGTTAGTTTATGAGACCTTGCTTGCTATGCATAATTTGTAGGAAAATTAAAGCAAGATATTGTCTGTCTCTTCTCCCCAAACTTAGAGCAGAAGATTGGGTTTTGCTAACCACAAACCAACTGTGATTCTGGACTTTCCTCTGACATGCTGCCCTGGCCCACAGAAGACTCACTAGCCAGCCTGAGGCACTCATCTCCCAGGTATGCCCAGGACAGAAATAGATGTATCATAAAGTCAGGCTGATGGGAGCCTTAAACACACACACATGCCTCAAAACCATCAAAAGCAAACAAATACAAAACAAAAAAACCCCACACAAGTATTATGAGAAGAAGGAGTCCATGTGCTATGATTAGGGCTAGGCTTATGATAGGATGACAGAGAAATCCCTGGTCAGATTTGGTAAACAGGGGCTTCAAAGGTAGGGAAGGCCAGAGTAAGGTAGTACCAGAAAGGAGTGCCTAATGTTAAAACTAAATTTAATCCTGTCTAAATATTTGGAAGCATCCAGAAACATTTGGAAATATCTCTTGCTGGCTCTTTGTGTGTGCCTATGTTGTAATCTCAGGTTAGTACTTGCTTATACTGGAGAGCCCATTGCTCATGTGTCTTTCTGTGCATGGAAGGTATGTGACTTTCAGAGATACAGCTTTTATATGCAGATCTCTGATAAATATCTTCTGAAGGTAGGGCCTTTTTTTCTATGAAAATCTTAAGAAAAATAGAGAAAGAAAACAGGTTTAGCTGTCAGTTACAAACTTCAAAAGTATTGTTACTACATTGGATGTTTAAGGCCTTTAGTACCATCTCATCACTGAAGCTCATTACTAGAATATGAACACTGCAATCACAAAATCATATTTCATCTTCCATCCTATTTGCGTGCTTTCTTTTAAGTGCCTTTAGTTTTTGGGAATCCTATTATGGAAAGTAGAAATCATCATTGATTCTTCTCAAGTATGGGATTTCCTTTTACTATGTTCCCAACAGTATCAGGAATATGGCCTGTTTTCTTTCAGTATGCTCAGCCACTGTCTGATAAAATACGAAGTCTTGTTAAAGTATTGATTTTGGAAACAGGGTTGATTTTATAGACCAAAAGACAAGTGGTTATGTTCTCCTTTCCATGACTGCTTTCTGTAACACCTCCACATTTTTGCCATTTAAATGTTTTTTAAATTTGAAGAGAAATCCGAATGAGAAAATTTTTCAGTTAGATTTTTGTTTGGCACTGGGTTTTGTGCACATGTTAAGCAGTTGTTTTAGTTGCTGTGAAGAAGCCATGGTTTCAAAAGTGGAAGGTACCCCAGGAGCTTTGAAGTAGAGAAAACTATGTGGGTTAATTTTTAACATTTCCCCACAGGAAAGCCTTCTGGAGCTGAGGTCTAGACAGAGGACTTAGGCAGCAATACAGTAGAGTTTGTGTAAAGTTTTTGCTCTAGTTAAAACTTCCCACTAGTGCAAGTTGTAGCTGTACCCAGATTTGTCGCTCAAATTCAGACCATGGGCCACCATTAGAACCCCAGTGTTGCACTGCCTAACATTCCATTTAGACACAACTCCTTTAGAAAGCCTACTACTGAGCTGTGATTTAGTGTTCAGTATTCTTTACCCTGGGATATGTGGATAAAAGAGAAACACCCTCCCTCACTAATTTATGTAAAGGACAGCTCTTTATGGCCTGAAATGGGATTTCAGAAAAGGAGGGGGAAATACAAGGACCCACTTAGCTTTCCATTAATAAACCATATAGTGATATTCAGAGAGGAAGACACAACAGTTCCTATAAGCAATGAAAATAGCAAAAAGACAACAATAAGAACTTAGTGTCATATATATACCAAGCATGTTTTGTCACAGCTCTGTCAATGCCACCTTTGTTGTGACTGCAAATGCAGACAGCATATTCGTGTAAATATGACTTTACCTGCCACTTGTTTTGGATAATTTACCTAAAGTGCCTGTGATGCGGAGGTTCTGCTGACTTCTGTGCTGATTTTAGTGTAACTGGTTTGCATGGATTTTGAAGGGAAGACATGATGCTAAAAAATCAACACATGAAAATGCAAATATTTGGGGAAAATGGCAAAGTGTGAATCCATGTGACAGCAGATCCCTTAGTGGAACTGACCTAGCCCCACCTTTGTGAGCAGGCAGTTCTCTAGAAGGTATGAGCAGTAGTGAGGACAGAGGTTTTTCAGGCTGGTGGTAGCAGGTTCAACATATCCAGTGTTCCTGCTGATGTCAGCCTGAGGGAAAATGCAGACTGATACAAACTGCATTAGTGTTGAGGTATTCAAATGGGAAGCATTTTGATAGTCAGCCTTTTTCATTGAATTAAAGGAGAAGACCCACTGTGACATGTGGGATATATGTTGTTAATTGCTTCTAATAACAGTTCCATTTCTTCAGTAAGATCTCTCTTTTCCCTTACTTCCTCTCCCTGTGAAATGATCTTGTCTATATGGAGAGAGCAACCCTGAGGAATCTATAATTTAATGTAAGATTGCTGTTGCCATGGCATAGAGAGAGTTCTGATTTTATATTTAAAGGATTTCTTAGTCTTCACTTGCATTTCCTGACTCTCTAAATAGCTGTATCTGCTGTTAGAATTCAAACAATTAAAAATGCTCTATTATTAAGAAGAAATTAAAAGAAGTAATCAGCTTAACACAATTCCAGCTCAAAAAAGCCTTCCGTGGCAGCTCATGGGAAAAGCATATTGGTATGCTGTTAACATCCCAAATTGGCTTAAGCTAAAATACACCAGGGCAAGATTAAACCAAAGCAAAGACAGTGGAAAAAGAACTAATATTTTCTTTTCTCTGTGAACAATGTGAAATTTCATCAGTTTTTGTTGTTAGTATGTCATATGAAAATACTATGCTGAAGCCTACTATGCAGGCTCTTACAATCCTCTAAGTGAGAATCTTTACTACAAACTTCTTGGCATCTACTGAATTCCCCTATTTATTTGGCTGAAATGTTTCTACCAGGCTTATTCTTGTTCCATCTTCAGTGTCTGAATAAGAGTATTTTTTTCTCCTCTTTTTTTTTTTAATTACTTGGTTTTGTGGATGGGTACAATAAAGTTGTATTATTCTGATGAACTGATAGTAACAAGGCTGAACTTAAGAAGAGGCAGATAGTATAGTACCTACATCTCTGTTGCTATTCCTAAGACGCCTATTGCCATCTTTCATCAGTTGCAGCCTCTACTGCTACCATCTTGGATGTCTGCAGGATAGATGCTGCAGTCTGCACTGCAGCTCATCAGATGACTTTGTGGCAAATGGAGTGGTGCAATCTGTGGTACAGCCACCAGGAACACTGGCGAGCATTTATGTCCCAGGTTAAAAAAGCCTGAAACCATAAACATATGGCTCCTGCCTTTTTAGATATCCTGAGCCAAGCTTCAGGAAAGTACATCTGAGGATTAAGAGGTTTAGTTTTCATTTTATTTCCATTGCTAAAGATTTTAGCTCAGAGCATCAGACACAGGCAAGAGATTTAGGCCTTCCTGGGATGCCCCACTCAAAGCTTAAAGTCACAGAAGCTCTCTGCCCTACCCGGTGTGCTTTCTTTGGTGTCAACTCTCCCTACTCTCCAGTACACTAGTAATATTTTTGGTTTTTTCTTTCCTCTTCTCTTTCCAGAATATCCATTCCGCTGTATATTTGACCCTGGATCATTTTCACATCTGTGGTTGAAATTTACCTCTAGAAGAAGCTTGGGCACTGAGCATTTCCAGGCACTCCTAAACTTTAAGAGAAGCTAGTCATGCCTATGCTTTGTGGTCTGGGGCTGTCCCAAATAACATCACTTACCTTGCTTTGATGATTTCACTCCTGTGTGGGTGAACCTCCAAACCACAGTTTTGAAAATAAAGCTCATTTTGCTTAGAAGGAGGTATTTCATCCTTAATACGTGGCATACCACATAGGGTCCATATACCAGGGTTAACATGGAAGTCAGCTTGGTATGTTATGTGCCTCTTAATCTTATCCCCCTAGAAAAAGTAGAGCCAGAGCAGCTTTTAAGGAAAGATGGTATTGTTACTGTTCTCTAGTTCTTTCATTGTTGGTATGTGGAATGTTGTCCCTATCTGTCTCTTTCTGCACTGGAACTAAGAGTGAACTGTGCTCATTACAGCATCATTATAGTTTGTAAAGTGGGTGGCCCATAACTGCATCTCCAAAGCACTATTAAACCCTTGAATTGGAGTGTAGATGGGCTAAAAAGCTTAACCAGTTCAAAGACCAAGTGTGCTTACTTGCAAGGCAATGATCATCCAAGAATAGTTTTTGTCTGACTTCTATTCATATTCCGCAGTTTGCCTTCCAGGATGATAAACCAGCTGATCTAGAGACAGTTATTTTATCAGCTATTTAAGAGATGGCTTCATGGTACAAGGTATGGTCCCTTTCCTAAGACAGGATGTCTGCTCAAGGACTGTCTGCATACCTGATGTAAGATTATTTTTCTAGCCCACAGCATTCCTGAAGGCTGAGGTTCTTTGCCCATAAGTTTGATTATTATTTGCTTTTATTTTTTTTCCTTAGCCTGCTGTAACATCATGTGGGGCAGATGAGGAGAAGGTGAAGGTACAAGTCTTTAATTTCCAATGTTTGATGTATAGTTAGTTTTGTTTGTTATTCTAACCTCATGCATCCATCTTAGGGTTGATGAAGGGATGAAAAAATAACTGTAGAGAAAGTTTCTTAAACTTCTCTGCTATACACAGTCTCTGAACTCTAAATCTCTAAACTTCAAGATTCATTCCTCTAGAGACCAAAAATATATGATTAGTTCTGCTTGATATTCCCTAGTGATTGAGTCACTAGATATTGATGATTGAATTCCCAGTGATTGATCTGGTCAAAAAAAAAAAAAAACACCCCAGCAAAATCCCACCACCTACCTAGAAATACTGTGTTTCCTTTCTATATGGAACACATCCTAAGCTTTTAACTCACCTTGTAAATCCAGTTGTACTTCTTGAGTACTCCAGTGTGCAGTGGTAGCTGATGCTCTTGCTATTTTGCCATGCTGTGACCAAATTTGATTCTTCATCAGTCATTTAAGTATGATACATTTACTGCTTACAACTTCGAAGCAGAGGTAGTTAAATGAAATATTTTACTTGGAAATGGTGAGTTTCTGTCAAAATGTGTGACAAACTCTGAAGACATGGTTGATATTTAATGAAGAATCTTCTCAATTTTTTCTCTTCTAAGAAATTTGTTCACTGAATATGATCATATTTAAGTGTCAAAGTCCTAGGCAGAGTCCAAAGTCTGCCCAATAATGGTTGTACAGTGTGGATTTCTCCTAGAGTCCTTGATTTCCCCTTTGGTCCAATAGGAACATGAATTATTCCTGGATTAGCATATTTGGACAGCTACAACTAATAAGTGTATGCATGCATGCATCATATATCGCTTTTATAGACGTGTATCAGACAAGCATGAGTTTGGATTTTTGGTGATCGTTAAAGAACTGAGATTTCCTTCACTTGATTCAATTCCTTGGTGAAAGAAGCCTTTTTGTAGAAGGCATTTTAAGTGGGATTATTGCTATCCTTTGTAATGCTGATGAAATCCTCCCAGGAATTAGGTGACAATGTTTGTCAGTAAGAACACCCAAGTTGTGTCCAAGAGCTAAACAGACTTTTGAACTCTCAGCATGATCTTCTGAGAGCCCTTCTTGATTCCCTCTGTGCATCCAGATTTGACTCTACATTCTGCCTCCAAAGTCCTTCCTGCCTTCTGCTATATGAGTAAATAAAATTATTTTAGATAGCTATCACCCTTTCATAACAAAGAAATGTGGACTGTTCTGAGTGTCTGACTCTCCTTTTAGTCTTTTTTCCATTTCTCAGTGCAGGAAACAAAGCCATGTAAATCTGAAATACTCATGGGAGGGGAGAAAGAGGGAGAGGCTACTGCTTGTTTTTTGGGGTTTTTTTGATCAAGTAGTAGTGCCCAGAGACACTGAACAGAAAGAGGCTCCCATTGTGCACAAGCTGCACAGACGTGTGAAAGAAGCAGTGTTAATTTAATATTACTGTATTTAATACTTGTATATATTTATAAGTCTATAGTATGCTGCTGCAAAGTTGTTTGTCTCCCAATAGTCTTCCAGGAAATGTTTTAGTACATTTGTATCTCTTGTTCACATTGCTCGGAAAATGAGGGTGAGTTTAGATGTATTTGGGAAGCTGACTCTGATGTATCTTCCTCCCATTTGTCTGCGTAACAATTCTTGCTGACAGTGCTCTGTAAGGGAGTTTCCCTTAGGAAGTAAAGTTTTTATTGGACTAGTGCTTCTCTGAAGTATGCATAGGGAAAAATAACACTAGTAACATCAAATAGAAAGACAAAAATCTCCTTAAGAGCTCCAGCAGGCTCCCCCAAATATTTCACATGTTGTATAATACAGGGAATAATAAAAATAAGTAGTAATTGTAGAGAAACACACATTTTATGTATGTTTTTGTTATCCACAAAGCCAGTATTATATTTGATCTAAAGGCCCTCAAATACAATGTCAATTTTATATTTGTAACTTTTTTTATGAGAGTACAAATATCATAGTTGTGTAATGCAGAAATATGGTAATCAGCTGCTTAAATATTTAAATAATGAAAATCTGTTGATAATACAGTGAGCAGTGTTCAAATACTATGTGAAAAGTAGCAGAAAATCTGCAGGAAATTTATAATTACATAATTTGTTAAGCCTTTGTATTTTGCCTTGATGACACATCATCTTGTGTATATATATATTTGCAAACGAAAGCAAATGTTCATCCTTTGATACTACATTTGCTAATTATAATGTGGGATCCAATACAGCAATAAGCATCTACAGTGAATAGAGGTTGACTGTAGCTCAAGAGTAGGCTTTTTCCGGTTTTGAATTTCACTTGTAGGTGCACATAATCCTTTTTTTTCTTTATTCTCTCTCCAAAATTTTTGACTCCCTATTACAGTCATTCTTAAATAATGTAACTTAGTCTGAAAATTACCTTACTAGGAGTGTCAGGCTTTATCCTATCTGTTAAGCCACTGATTATTTCAGTGGGATGTTGAGGGCAAATGTTGGAAGGGTACATCAGATCTCCTGCTTCAGATTTTGACTGATAGGGAGGGGAAATAGGGGGAGAAATCTCCCTCTCACCTTCTCTCTGCTTGTAGATGAGTTCTATTCAAAACCTTTGGACTCCCTTTACTTCCTTGGGCTGTCTATGCCTCTTCTTTGTATTTCCTCTGAGGGGCTGTTGCCTCTGCCACCCTTAATGATATATTTCAGTCCTTGATTTTAGAAAGGTCAGAAACCCAGATTGTTATTTATCCTGTTAGCAGGGGTACAAAGAGAAGGAAATGCTCATTTTTTTCATTCTCTTAGCTCCTTGAAAGTCCATTTAAAATTATGTTTGTAACATGGGAGTGTACAGCTTTTTTTTTTTCTTTACCCAAGTTGCCTCTCATTTTTTTGCTAACATTTTTATGTAACAAGCCTTGAGTTTGTCCCTGTTTTCAGTGGGAGGCTCCAGTACTCCTGGGAATGGAGGTACCCATGTTAATCAGAATGTGACTCCAAGCAGTTGTCAGCACATCCTGATTCCTGGACTGCTGTGGAGGATTTGGTCCAACTTGTGTCCTCATAATTAAAAGTACAGTTACTTTGGCTGGACAGTCCAATGCAGGGGGGAGATAAGAGTGAGCTTTCTGTTATACTGTTAGCATCCTCTCAGTTTAGGTCCTCAGAAAACCTCTGACCAGTTTTTACTTGATGTCTCTGCCCAGGATAATATTATGACTAGAATCAAAGGCAGCAGAAAAAAAAAAAAAAGTAGGTTTTTCTACTGAAACAAAGTGAAGGACACTTCTATTTCCCCAGCCTAAAATTCTGGAAAAGTAACCCAGGATAGGACTTAACAAGTACTTATTATGCCCTCTGCCAAATAATGGCTAGAGATCTAGCAAATCTGGTTATTAAATGAGCTGAGCAGGAAGAGCCTGTTTGAAACTGCTTAAAAATACTAGCACTATGCTCAGCAGAGGACAAAAGATGCAGGGATTATGACCTGCACTCACTGAGGCCTCAACTAAGTAAGACCAAAGTCAACAGTGAGCACAGCAGCTCCAGAGAAGCAAGAGAGGGTAGAGAAGTGTTGTTGAGGCTCAACTGCTGCTAGCAGCGCTCAACTGCTGCTAGCAGCACTCAACTTGCTCTTGTCATTGTTAGTTTGCTAGGCTTTTAGCTGATAAATAAAATATGGAGTACTGTCTACAAATGCAGACAGAAGAGGATTCAACTACTGTCTAACTGATGTGTGCTGCAGTTGCCACCTAAGAGCTATCTTTTTGGAATTAAAATGGGAACTGGTGGCATTTTATGGACTACTACTAGCAGTAATGTTTTACAGTAATAAGCTATGAATAGGGTGGTTGAGAGAAGCAGAAAGGCTTTACTCATAGTCAAATCCAGGAAATGGTCTTTAGACAGTCCAGAAAGTCTGTTCTGTATTTGAACTGCACTGGCACCAGTTGCTAGAGCAGATTGTGTAAGTGACCCAAAGGGATGGCAGAGAATAACTTTACAACTCCCAAGAGTGGAGGGTTCCTATTCAGGAAAGCTGTCTCAACTGTCAGGACAGTTCTTCTTCCATGTCAATGGACTGAAAAATATCTCTATTTTTCCCTTTGCAACCAAAAGCAAAAGCCGGCTTTTGAAAGACTATTTCAAATGTAGAAGAGCTTCAGGCTTCTGAAGGCTTAATCTTCAAAAATGTTAATAATGGCTCATAAAAGCTAGTATTCCACAAGGAGACACTGTACAATTTTTCTCTTGCATCCTTCTTAAAGATGATTGCTAACTCTATATGTAGAATAATTCACTTGCTATTTTAAAGCTGGGGAAGGTGCAACTTCATTTAATTCTGTAACTATATGATCTCTCTGTTTCAGTACTGGGGAGAAAATGCTGTTTCTTCATCCTGAAATCCTGTATAGGTGTGATAAACAGAAAGCTATGCTTCTCTGCGTAGGTGTTCAGCAGCTTTTCTATCAGGTCTTCCCAGAAGGACATTCCTTTCGTGGCAATGCACTTGGCAAAGAGGGTGCACCCTGAGTGACTGAGCTGTGCTGTAACTTGAATAAAGCTGGGGAGAGCAGCAGCTTGTATCCTTAGAGTTTTGGGGACAGTAGACCAGGAGAGGTCTTCCGTATCTTTTTACAGCCTGCCTTGGCTTCCCTTTCTTGCCTGGTGAAGGGGGGCCTCCAAGTGCTTGGGGCCTGACTCCAAGAGCAGAGGCTGGGTTTGCAAATGGCTTTAAAACCCTAGCCAAAAATATTAGTCTGTGCATGTGTATGTGGAGGCGTGGGGGAGGGAGCGTTACTCCCTTGTGCAGTCGCACAGAACAAGCCACAATCTGGCGTGCTTTTGGTTATTAATAGCTAGAATATGGAAGTAGGGCAAATATCCATCCTGATTTATCCTGACCTGAATAATCCGTATAGTCTTCAGGCCACAGACTAGCAATTCCATCTCTAGCTGTCACATTCCTGAATTTTAGGAAGTGATATCTGTGACCATTTTGTGTCATGATGATCAATGTCACATTAAAGAGAGAAGCCTGCAGGCAGGCGTGTGAGCGCTGCTTGATTAGGGAAGCGCCGGGGTGGGGATCCTGCTTGCTGTCACTCCTGCTCTCTGTCACTTCACGCTGTCAGAGACCACGAAACAAAAGATCCCGAGGGAGAGGTCACCCTGTCCCAGGGCTGCTCTGCTGGGAAGAGGGGAGTGGGGAAGATACACTAAGAGGGAGGCCACAGGCAGAGATGAGGAGCCAAAGAGCTGTGAAGCAGCACTGAAGGAGGCAGGAGACGTTTGGTTCAGGAGCAGAGAGTGGGGAGAAAAGGAGAGAGACGTGCAAAATCCAGTATCCCTATGGTTAACCATTCCTAGGCAGGATCAGGGTATTCTGTGTTGAGCACAAGCTGGTACAAGAATAGAAGGCTGTTTAGGTTCCAGGAATTAAAATAAAGAGTGCTGAGGCTCAGGAAAGGCTCTGGGGTGTTGCTGGAAGTTGAGCCTTATTTTTCCTTCTTGTTTCTAAAAATTAAATACATTGAATCCCATATTTTTATCCTCCTCCCAGCTTGCAACATGGTGTTTTTCACACCTATTTTTGAAATCACAGCAACTTTTTTGACCAAATGTGCAGATCTGCTGCTATGGCCTACTTACATTCCCAATATGTGAAGAGAGACAAGCGAAAGGGTATTAACGGTGATAAATCCAGCAAAAAGATGACTGGGACACAAATCAGAAGTCCTCATTTGGTCAGTTTTCCCGCTGACTTCCATGTGAACTGGCATGGTTCTGGAGTAAAGTATGCAATGCTGGAAGAATAGGGTGCACATTTGCATCCTGTTATTGTTCTAAGTGTTATTCGGGTAATAGTTTTCCTTTTCTGGATAGGCACATTAAAAAGCTACAAATATTGCTGATTGCCTTTTAGAAATTGCAGGCATTAGTTGGAACATAGGCCTATTTACTAGGGGTAGAACAAGTATATAGGAAAACAAATCCTTGCACAGAAGACTTAAAGCCTAATATTAAGACACAATGCAACAAACAAGAGTAGCATGATATGAAGATGGTTATGCTAACAGTCTGCTGTTATTTAAGCCAGCTAATGAACAATTTGATAGCTTCAAATCATCTAGCACTTTGTGTATGTTGTGGCATGTTTCTATTCTGCTTTGATGCAGTTAAGTAAATGCAAGAACGGTTTCTACCAGTTCTACTAGTTATAGCCTGGGCAGGTTAGTCCATTTGTAAATACTGAGTTTCAGTTTATATCTGTGAGTCCAAACCATATTTTGGACTTTAAACCTCAGTATTGAACCTCACAGATAACCAGCCCTCCATGCTGCAGCCAAGTAGCCATGGTTACACGCTTCCACCTCATGCTTCCCTTCCCAAGCCACAGCAGAGGAGGAATCACTACAGGTCCCCTGCCTCTTCTCTCCAGATTTCACACTCTTCCCCCACTAAACATGAGCCTCCATTCACACCCCCTTGGCAGAAAGTTCTCAGCCAGAATGAATGCAGCACAGCAAGATAAACGCTGTCTCCTAATGCTGGCAACCACCTCGGTGCAGCAGCAGAAGGGGCTGGGATGGTACCTTTGTGTTGCAGGGAGCTGAAGGCGGGCAGGTGAAGCTGCTGCCACACATGGGCAGCCCTAGCAGCTATCCTTCCAGCACCCAGCCCTTGCCTGGGGGCAGAGGGTAGCTATGGCAGCAGCACTCCCTTTCCTCTCACAGCCAGGGAAGCCACAGGGCCCCAGGTCCTGACCCAGCCAGAGAGGCTGAGATTCCCACAAGTGGGGATGAGAGGGCATGCCGGGATTTTCCTGTTTGCTTTTGAAGCTCAGATGCCAGCTATCCGCCTGTTTCTCTCTGTGTGTCTGATGGGAAGTGTGCACCAGCACTCAGGGCTCTGTGGCTGGGGCTTGTGGTGTTTGTGAGCCTAAGTTTGTCAGCGGTAAGTTATTTTTGTCAGATTTCCAAGTAAACAGCAGACAGATACTTACCCCTTTGAGCTGTTACAGTTTGCCAAGAAAACTGTCTGAGCTTTGAAATTTCTCCTTTTATATTCTGCCTCCCTGACCCTGCCTCCGCTGACAGCAGGTCCCTCTTTGTCAGGGGAATGTCTTCCAGGCACAACACAGGGAAATGCAGGAGGGGAATTTTCACCTCCAGAAATCCTGCTTGGCAAGACAAGAATGTCTGGGCCTGCAAAAGGGACTGCAGCAGGCAGCTTGGTGCAGCTAGGATTCATCAACGAGGCTCTCCCCGACGCTGAGCAAGATCATTTCTCTGGAGGGGGGGGCAGGGTAGGAGCGAGCACATAGTAACAGCAACCCAGTTGACGGGTGATAGCTCATTAAGCTGTTACAGCTCTATGGTAACAGCTTGTATGGCATTCACATCTAAAGCAAGCACGCAGGCTTTGATCAAGTTTGCTCTTATTATAGTAGTGGAGTTAAGCCCAGCCTGGGCTCCCTGGGAGCTGGAGACTTTGCAGCTTGCAGAATAAGCCCTGTCTATGCCTCTACAGAGACACTTTCATTGGGTTTCTTGTTGCTGTGCCCAGTCTCTGCGCAGGGTTGATGCAGAGGGTCAGATTTGCCATTCTCTGAAGCTGTTTACAGGCAGCACCCGGGGCATTAGGTTGCGTTCTCTACCAGGACATACCTAATGGGGTTCTCAGAGGCCCTGCTGGATGTACCTTAATATGCAGTGAGGCTTCCATGGTCTATGGGAAAGAGCAGGGTATGAACAGCTTCTGTTGAGTTATTTTTGCATGATCCATACGTGCCTTGAGCTTACACAGAAGCTGTTTACGGCTGGGATAAGGCATAAAAAATGCTGAAGTATCTGGTATATCTTCCTCTTAAAGATGTTTCACAAATTCCATAAAGCTAATAGTCTGAATTCTGGAATAAAGAGCATTAGTCACACTCTAGATAATACCTGCTTGCTTTGTGAAGCAAATTAAAAATGGTGTTTTAAGACAGTTTTTTATCATATACTTGAGGTGCTGCAAACAAGGTATTTGTTAATTACAAAATACAGTTCACTTTTGGTCTTTGGAAGGAGAGAGGACTTCTGGCCTTTAGCATTTCTTTGGGGAAGAAATAATCCAGTTCTACTGAATCAATGGGTTTTTTTTTGACTGACTTGATACATTTTGGCTAATGTCCAATCTGACATCCCTCAGCTTCTGTCTGGGTGTTTGAACAGTTAGATCATCTTTGGCAGCTAGTAATAAATGTTTGATTTTTTTATACCAAAATGAGTATTGATGTTCAGCAGGTTATCAAACCACAAGTTTATGTTGCTGCAAAGAAAGCATTGCTGTTTACTTTTGAAAATCCAGTTTTGAATTTCTTCTCATCTTGGGGAGCAGCACAGTAAAAGGTACAGAGGGACAAAGGCATGGTTCAAAAGCACCCTGACAGTGAACAGGTCTGTAAATATAGATGGTTTAGCAACAAATCTTTGTGAAGGATCTGTTTTACATAAGCTTCCCAAATGTTGCAGGAGGTGCATCCTTTATATGCCACACAGGTGAAATTCTTTATAAAAGTGCCTTTTCTTCTTTTCATTGGTAAAACTTACAACATCTTCCCCAAACAACACCTTTCCCTTTTTCCTGCAACCCCTTTTGTCCAGGTGTGTGAGGTCTCTGTGCCACAGAGGTCTTCTATTCATGGAGTAATTCCTACTGGCTCTGGGTTAGAGTTCAGTTCTGGTGCTCTCTCCTACCCTTGTCTTTTTCCTTAGCAGATGATCATGCGAAGAAGTCAGTCTGTAGCTGAAGGTCTGTAAACAGTTGTTAGAGCAGCAGCAGGATTTAGTGCGGTTCGTTGAAGTGAGACTCAACCAGCCCTGGGCTGTGCTGAGCTGAACGCACCCCAGTTCCCTGTCATAACATATAGTGTATACCATGCTGACAGTCATTTGTTTTTAATGTAGGTAATCACTGATATGTTCTTTTAAGTGAGATTCATAGATGCTGATTACATTTACTGCATAAATTACTTCATTATTAAAATCAGGTCATTTGAACTCCAAAACCATTAGCATGCAAACTATTAGCATAATTTCATAAGCTAATAAATCAAGCACAGGAAAAGAATTAAGCAGTTCCTTGTGATAAGTGTTTCATCAGAGATTAAGAAACACAATTTTCTTATGCATATATTAACATTTTTAAAGTGAATTCATGCAAAAGCAGTTTTTTCTGCATATATAAAACTTATATTTAGTGATCATATTCAGCCTCAGAGCTATTTCAAAATTAATGGTTTTTTTCTGAAATCACTGTACAGGAATTTGACATTTAACTAGCTAGCCCGTTTTGATATATTCTACCTATAAAATTCTTTATGCCTTTCTTGAACAGTCAAAGTTAAGAAATAAAACAAGCCAAGATATGATTTAGCAGAAAAATAGCTTGGCTTCATCTTAGATAATGAACTGTTCATCCTAGGTAAATTTTATATTCTTATTCTAAAGCAGTATCAATGAAATTGCAATTATCTCCATAATTGCAATCTAGAACTGTAGTTGTCTTCTTATTAAAGTGGTGCATTAAAATTGATTTAATTTCCATTTCTTACATAATAGAAAGTAATATTGGCCAGAATAATGCAGAAATAGGCTTTTCTGTTCACTTTACTAACTAGATTTAAAATAATAGAATAATGAAACTGTAATTATTTGGATACACAAAAGTCACAGGGAAACAAAGAAAATTCCAATGTAAATGAAATTGTAATAAGCAACAGATGACAATGCTCAAGAATTTTACTGTTAGGAGAGGTCCACAATTTATTTATGTTTAGCTGGTTTTGTTTTCCTGTTTCTAACCTACTGCTTTGTTTGTTTAGTATATTTCTTTTTCAATATGAGACACACAATGATTTGCTTCAAGGAATAAGAGAATACAGAGTTTTCAGAATAGTGCTCACCATACTGGATGTTTTTGGTCTTTTGGTTCCTACAGCAATACCGCAGCCTCGTTTTCTAGCCCACGTGTGAAAAAACACTCAGATAGCTTTTGACAATTGCTTGTGATTGCTGCTGTTTATTGACTGACTTAGCTAAGACCACACCATACTGTGAACTGCCTCTTTGGGGAGGATTGGCTTGTTGCTGTCCATCACCCTGAACCAGTTCTCCCTGGGGCCAGACAAGGACCACCACCACTGGTGCTAGGGAGGTGGTGAAGATATGCAAGAGAGGAAGTCCCGGGACACCCTTATCATGGCAGCTGGTTTCAGTGTCAGCTTTGCTGCAATTTAAAGCCACAACCTCAGCCACAGGAGAGCCAGTGTTGACCTGAGCACAGTGATAGTGTTCACCCTAGTGCAACTGAGGTAAGCAGGACAGTCAGCAGAAAGCTTGTGTGAAAGAGGAGGCAAAAAGGGATCGTGTTATAGTCACTCTTGTTATAGTGATGTAGCTCATATGGTAGGTGAATTGGACCTGTGGCTCAGAAAACTATTATCATCAGCTCTGGGGCACCCAACATAAGAAGGACATGGGCATGTTGGAGCAATTCCAGAGGAGACCATGAAGATGATCAGAGAGCTGAAGCACCTCTGCTATGAAGACAGACTAAGAGAATTGGGCTTGTTCAGCCTGTAGAAGAAAAGGCTCCAGGGAGACCTTAGAGCATCCTTCCAGTACCTAAAGGGTACAAGAAACCTGGAGAGGGATATATATATATAAGGGCAGGTAGTGACAGGACAAGGGGAAATGGCTTTAACCTGAAAGAGGGACGATTTAGATCAGATATTAGGAAAAAATTCTTTACTATGAGGGTGGTGAGGCCCTGACACAGGCTGTCCAGAAAAACTGTGCTGCCCCGCCCCTGGCAGTGTTCAAGGCCAAGATGGACAGGGCTTTGAGCAACCTCGTCTAGTGGAAGGTGTTCCTGCCCATGGCAGGGGTGTTGGAAGCAAATATCTTTAAGGTCCCTTCCAACCCAAATTGTATCTATGTATCTATGTATCTATGTGTATCTATGAATTGCCTAAATAAGGGAACAGCAGAGCACTGTCAATGAGCAGCTTTCTATGTCTGTTGTCCAAGCCGCTCCTGTTCTGTGTTCCTTTCTCATTGTTTGCCCCATTGGGAAGTACAGGGGTGTTGTAAATCAAAGAATCCCCTAGATTAATGTTCTTCTTACCTATTCTCCACTAAAGGAGTCAGTGCCTCATTCCTCACTTATGGTCTCTTTTACATTCTTCATTTCAAAGCAGATACTGAATTACTGCTGCTCCTGGCAGTTCTTTAGATTATTTGGAGGCTGTGTGTGCTTTTTCATATGTATAATAATTTCTGTTGGGGATTCTCCTGAGCTGTGTTTCATATATGTCTTCAGAAGAGTTTATCAAAACTCCATTCCAAGTCATAAACTCATCATTCAATGTTTGTGTATTTAATTGCACGGAGGAGGTAATGTATGTAGCACAGGGCAGGTAACAACACCCATGTGAAATGGTATTTTTAAGAATTTTCAAATCAAAATGTGAGTAATCACAAAAAAAAATATTTATTATTTGGCAGTGTTGCTTTCCATATTGCTGAAGTTGAATATTAAAAAGGAGGCTTGAAATCTTGTCTGGACAAATTGGCATGATTGGGAGTTTTCACAACATGACAGTCCTACTGGAAGACAAATGGAGATTACTGTGCAAACACAAAAGCTGATTTGATTGCTTTGTTCATATATAGTAGAATCCCATGGAAGTCAAAGGCAGATTTCTCACCTGAATAAAATTTCTGGGTCAGGTTCCACATTTGCATGAATGAATATGTGTAAAAACAAGAATTTGAATTTCCAGAATTCTGTAATTACTGTCAAGGTAACACTACTATTTTCCTTTTTAAATTGCTAACAAATCTTTCTAATGTGGAACACCCAGTGTGAAGTAGTTCACTCAGCCAGGCAGCACTCAAGTTTTCCACAGAGTATGAAGAGGAAGGTTCCTTGCGGCAGTGTCTGTCACACCTACCCCAGGCTTCTGCTCTCACTGCCTCTCACAGGACTCTACTCCACATGGTAGAGGAAAAACCTCAGAAGACATGTAGAGCAAAATGAAGGCATCTTTGCTTAGGTTCAGTGAACGTTCTCTCAAGAGAAACAACAGAGAAACTAATCTGAATCACAGAATTTCTGTTTCACTGTTGTAATTCACTGGTGGTGTTTATCCTGCCATTTTTACTCTTTCAACCTATTTATCTGCTTTCTCTGTAAATTGTGACCTCCTGATGAAGTGGTAAATTCAGATGGGACTTCATTTCTAGTATAAACTAGTTTCCGGTATACCCGCTCATGATATATTGTCACTGGACAGTGGTAAAAGATATTTAAAAGTCAGTCTTTGAATGGTAGCTTATTCATTACATTAAAAGACTATTCATTTGCTAATCTGACTGCACTTTCCAACTTATAAAGGAAGAAAATGGAGACAATTGGATTGAGTTGTCTATGCCTGGCAATTAGAGTGCATACCGGTGACACGAGAAGGGAAGAAAGTTCAAATCCATTTCTAACAGATTCTCTTAATAATGCCCTTATGTGAAATTGTGTACAGGGCTTGACTTTACACACACAGTTCAGAGCCACGAAGGCCAGGAAAAGCCTGGCTGAGGTATTTAGATTGTAATGTACTGTTTTCTTCCTGCATCTCTGCATTGTCTGCTGTGCTACAGTGTACCTCTGCAACCTGTCCCAGAAAACATGCCTGTCCTCCATGGCTGCTTCTCAGACAATCGCCCTGATTGTGCCTGCAAGTGTATGGAATGGTGTTTGGAGAAGAGTGCTAGGAAATCAGCATTCCTGCTCTGGGGTACTTATAACAAACCCACCAGCTTTGCTCCTTTCCCAGGAATCCAAAATACGGAAATCCTGAGCTATCGCAGATTTTCTTCCAGGAAAATGATGTTGTCACCAAGATCTTTCTCATGGCAAGAAGGGCTATAGTTTGGTTTGCTGTTTGTTGTTGTTGTTGTTGTTTTGGGATTTTAGTGGTTTAGGGGTAAGTAGGAAAGTACAGGCAGTTGAGATGGAAACTGGACCATCTATCAGAGGTTATTCCAGGAGAGGAGACACTTTCAAAGTCCATTTGGACCTCCACAAAAATCTCTGTAGCTATTTCAGTATCTTTTTTTGTTACCAAATTCACTCATTGATTAAACTAGTTATCCAGCTCAACCATTGCTCCATTTCTGATCTGGCAAGTATTTCTTTAAGAAAACAGATGCGTATTGCCTCTCACTTAAAAAAAAAAAAATAAAAGGCCGCAAACACAAAGGTATGTGAAAGTGCTTGCTGAGGACCAAAGCTTTTGTGTGAGAAAAGAGTTCAAGAAAACTAGGATACACATAGTACTGTTGCTTTGTCATGTGTTCTCTGATGCAAATATGAAATTACAGTATTGAAGGTGACTGTGGAGTTTGTAGAAGTGCCTGCTGAAAATATCTGATGTGATGACCTTGGATTATCAAAATCTGATCCTGATTGCATTGACTCCATTTGCATAATTGGGAGTATATGAGCTGTATGAACTGTTGAAGAATAAGAACCAGTTCACACAAATGGTTCTCTCTTAATTACACATCAAGTCATGCATCTTCTCCATTTTCTTACATAACCTTAAATAGGACAATAAACTTTAATTTCTTATGAGTGCATTTGAACTTTTCAATGGAGAGGGCTCTTAAATCTCAAGATATCTGAAAAATTATGAGACCAAGAATCAGTTGGGGGTTTTAAGGTTAATTTTATTTAAATGGAATTCAGCTGCTTACTTGAGACCCTTAGAATTTTGCACAAATTTATGCACAATAATGCAATTTAATTTTTTAAGGTAATAATGTGCTTGTGCTTTATTTCTTGCCCTGTGAATCACTCACTGCAGGTGATGAAAAACATTTTTTCTTTTTATCATAGGTGACCTGTAGTTCCAGGTTCTTCCTCAAGAAAAATTCAAAGAAGTTATTAATCAGATTGGAAGATTTCAATGTAAACTGCAAAGGACAAAGAGAATTGCTCTACCAAGGCCAGAAATTGAACCCACAGGAATTAGCTGAATTGTTGTAATACATCTTCCATAGAAGACTGGCAGTGTTGGTTATTCTTCATTTTTATGTGATGTATGTTAGCCCACCTTTGTTTACCCACCCAGCATGAACACTGTAGAGGAGAATTATGCACAATAGTATATATTTAGGATATTCTTGAAATAAGATTTGCTCTCAGAAACGAGCCTCCAAAACTTACAAAAAAAGCTATCTGTGGCTTATATTTCAAATAAACAGATCCTTTGAAATTACTCTAACAGGGCAGAGTGTTTATAAACTGACTAATGCTTACAATTAGCTCATTTGTTAGCATGCCATCCTCTCATTTCCATGTTTTCCAGGCATTTGGGACCCATTTTTGAACTAAGACACTTCCTGCTCATTTTTCCAACAATCCTGGGATATTTCAGGGTTGTCATCCAGAGTGCAAAGATAGTCATGTCTTGACACTGTGGCTTGGCTCAGTGCTGGCTAAGCCTGATCACTGAACTGTTAAAGTGTGCTAAGCCAGCAGGCATCTGATCCAGCAGGGAGAGACCTGGTGGTTTTCTGTTTGGCCACCATGCAGAAATGTTTCAGTGATGCCAAAGATGATGCAGAGGTGAGGACAGGACAAGTCTACCAGAAAGGAAGAGGGAGCTAGCTTGTCATGTGCCAGTTAAGTCACCTGAAGGGAGGCATGGAACTGCAAACTTGTAGGGGTAGCTAGTGTATGGTTTTCCACACCCAGCTTAAATATGTACTGCTGATGCGATTAACTTCATGCTGTCTGTTAAGAAACCTGTTTATCAGCATGGGTTATCATCTTTGAAAGATGTAATGCTTAAATGAAAATATAAGATGTTTATGCATTATCATGATAGAGAAAGTCTTATCTTGCACTATAGGCAAATATTACTGCAACATTGAACTACATTTTACAAAATCAGAAGAGAAGGTAGTGACAAACTTATTATAACTGACATGTCAAGTGTATACAGTTTTGTACTTTTGATTACACAGATTTTGTTAAAGTGGGCCAACATCAACTCAGTTTGTTTACCAGTTTGACATGTCCTTTCCTTCTCTTTAGGTCTTACACATGGAGAATTGCAGCACTGAACATGCAGCCTTGATTTCCAGGCGCTTCTAAATAAGAACAGCCAAGAAAGTTAAGGCAAATCAAATTAGGGATGTAAATCCAACTTCCATAAATTAAAATTCATTAAAGGCTTCTGTGTGGTTTAGTTCCTTCAGGTGTAGTGCAGCTGTAGACTTGTGTGAGGTCTGAGCTCGATTTTTGCTGATTAATCTTAAATTTAACAAACTTTAGAAAAAACCCAAAAGTGAGATTAAAAAAGGTTGAAATGTGTGTCTATTCTGACTAAACACTTATGGAAGAGAATGTCTTACCATATGACTTGCCTAGGTATAGCTTGAAAGTATACAACATTGCTCAAGTAAGGTCTCCTGCAGTTGGTGAAACTCCTAATAATAAGAGCAGTTGGCTAAAATGTATCTTGGGAGCTGTATTCAAAGTGAAAACTATGGACAAATCAGAGAAGATGATTCTGAAGTGTTTCCAAGGTAAGTAAACATATTTTAAAGTATGTTATTACTCTTTTGCTAGTATTTATTAATGTATTATCCTTGGGAAAAGAAAAAGGGGGGGGGGGAGGGAGGCTTAGGGAGCATCTTATCCGTTTGTATAAATACGTACTAGGAGGGAGCAAAGAAGACAGAGCCAGGCTCTTCTCACTGATATCCATGGAAGGGATAAGAGGCTATGGGCATGAACAAAGGAAACTCCATTTAAACAGAAGAAGAAACTTTTTTTTTTTTCTCATGAGGTTGGACAAATACTGGAACAGGTTGCCCAAAGAGGTTGTGTAGTCTATGTCTTTGGAGATATTTAAGAGCACAGCTGGTCATGGCCTGCTTAACCTGCTTTGCAGACCCTGCTTTGAGCAGGGGGTTGGAGCTGATGGTCTCCAGAGGTCCCTTCCTACCTTAGCCTGCTGTCATTCTGTGTAAGCAAGAGGTTGTTAGATATGAGCAAAATTTCAATCTCTGAGGTTTCCTCTGATATCATCTTATTTACAGATGATGTTTTAATTATCCTTTCTGTAACACAGCGAAAAGGGGTGATTCAAGCGTAAGTGCTCCTTTTGAATAGCAATGGGAAATTAAAATGTTATGCTACCGATTCTTTTGTAGAATTCAGGTTCAGTTGCCAATGATCTGGACACTGATTTTATCTTTGGTCTGCAAGAAACATTGTCTCCAGATCTTCACTGATTTTTCATTTTGGAGAATTTCTGACATATTCTTTTTGACAATACCTACTCTCATCTTTTTTTTTTTTTTTCCCTTGCTAGTTCCAATGTAATGTAATATGTCAAAAATGGAATGCAGGCATAAATTACTTCAGTATTTTCAGTAGTCTTAGCATTTTGCCCAAACTGGCTTGTTTGACATCTGTGTTCAAATGTTTTGAATTTGCTGTGTTGCTAAATAATCCAGATGTTCAAACACCAGTTTAAGAAGAGCTGTATCCACTTAATGGAAGCACGCAAAGATCCAGAACACTGGAAAGCAGCAGAACTTCTCCTAATTTTGTCTACTGCCTATATTTATCGCTGCTCATTCAACTCCATGCCTTCCCTTCCACCCCAGCTGCTACAATGCAGATGGCATTCCCAGCAAAACAAACAGTTCAGAGTCAGTATGCTGTTTGTTGTCTGGAAATGTTAGCAGATGACAGGGAGTGGGGAGGAAGAGGAGGGCTAGCTCTACCTTTTTCAAGTCAAGTTTTGCCCTGGATTCTACCCAGTCACTGCAGAGAGGTCCTGGGGATTATCAGGAGAAAGGGAGCGAGAAAGAGTTTGATACTGTGCGTATAGTGACCTTTGATACTTCCTAAGGCTTGCTGGATTTAAGTTTCCATACTATGCAGCTATTTACTTCTAACTCTATAACAGCTTTCATTTATTAAAGGGCTGAAAAAACTTGTTTGCCCTAGAAACCAAGTGAAAACAATAAGGAAGGAGAAGGCATCCATGCAAAGTTGTTACTATTAAACCCAGACACAAAGTGGAACGTTTGCAGTATCTATGAACAGATGTCTAATGACAAGCAAACAAAACAATCATTCTTAAGTAATGGTTTATTTCTGGTTGATTTTTAAAATGCTTTTTATTCAGCCTTTTCATATTATTTATTTCTATAAGCTTTTAGTGTTGGATGCTGGCCTGAGTGATACTGAAAAAAAATACAATGGTCTGGGGTTTAGTACAATAAAAGGGGAAAGGAGAGACATGATAGCATTTTGGACTAAATGAGAATGTAGCCACAGGTGTCCAGCATTTACTTTCAGGAATTCAACTTTCAGATTGACTATGCTAAACTTTCGTTATGGGGGCTGAAGTCTCCAAAAATATTGTGTGCCTCAGAGTGAAGGGTTTCAGATGAAATTATTTTGGTGAACAAGGCTAAAGGAAAAGGGTGCTGCTTTTGGCATCTTAAAAACTATTTTTGTAACTGTTTTTCTGAGGAGCTGTGGTAACTCCATGTGTTGCAACAAGGACTTGATATTCAGCACATCTGACTCTAGCAGTGGTTTTGGCTGCCTTGTGAAAATTAATTCAAAACACCACTCAGAGCAACAGGCTTCTGAAAAACACCAGTTCATAACAGAAGTGTTCTTGCTGCCCAGCTGCAGTGGGGTCACTGAGACACCCGGTTTAAGAGCAGAGACAGATGTCCTTTTCAGCAACTCGAGCTAGAGCACTTTCAGCAGGTATTGGCCCATCTGCTTAGTACCACTCCCATATCTCATGTCATGGCTGATTATCCAAACACTCAAGCCGTGTTTCAGTGAAAATTCTGGGAAACAGTGCCATTCACTAACGGTGCCACTTTAACAGCCCCCATCTGCTCATTCCCAGCCTATGCCCTCCTTCAGTTGTAAAATTGTTTATGAGGCTTTGCGATAACCTGGATCCAAATCCAGCCCCTCCACACCTTCAGAAGAGTTCTGATTATTTTTAATCTGAGCCAACTCTCAGAACCAGTTCAATGCAGAGATGACTATGGCTAGATTTGCTACAGGAAACCGTGTGTGCCCTGCAAGCAGGGAGGTGGTCTTTTCCAGGCACTGATTTTTCCTCTTGCTTTTTATATGAGGATGTCATAAGGAGATCCAACTGTGTTTGCACACATCCTGCAGTCAGGAGAGCAATGGGAGCAGCTGAGGACTGGTGGCCTTCTCTGCAAGACAGCCAACTGAGGCTGGAAATCCCCTGAACTGCCACTGTAAGGTTTGATAAAGCTGCTCTGGCAGAGCACTTCATGCTCTATCCTTGTTTCCTACCACCTTAAAAGGTAACTAAATCTTAGTAAGGCTTATGTAGAAAGTCAAAGTGTCTACTGGTACCATGAGCACTTCATTATGCCCAAGAAATGTAGCAATGTTTCTATTTTGTACCACAAGCAAAATTCTTCACTGAGCAGGAGGGAAATTTTCTCAAACTGTTTGGGCAAAATGCCCTGAATTAGAACCAGAAAAGACAGGACTAGGAGACTATGTAATCCATCAACATTCTAATGATAGTCCATAGATCTGCTGCTGTCACCTGCACAGGTCACTTAGAAAGACATACTTGTGTTTGTATCTAGAAATTTGAACTTGAGCTTTCAAGCCGAACTTGAAAATGTTGGGTTTTTTGAAAGCCATGTAAAGGTACCTCATCATTTTTGTGCACTATAAAGAGTTTCTGTGTGGGAATAAGTCTAGAAAATCAGCGCTGATGGTGCTTTGCACAAGTAGTCCATGGATCCTGGAGGTCTGTGAGCTTCTTATATAAGGTCTGTGAAAATTTACCTTTGAAGGTAAAAAAAGGTCAGGGAGCTTTGATTTGCTACATAAAGCTCTGCATTTCTACTAGGAAGAAAAAGAAAACTATGAGCCTGCAGGCTGATGTAGTCTGAAAGTCACTGACTTGTTGTCAGTATTTGTCAGTATTCATCTGTGCTACAAATGGCTGCATGCTAATTTCCCATGCAGGCAAGCATGTGCATTTGTCTATGATGGTTTTATTAATCTCCTGGGTTCTCAAGATGGTTTCTCTGTGACCTAAATTCTTGGGATGTAAATAAAACAAAATTCTGGGTGAATTTAGGTAGTTCATGACAAAGCTTGTAAGCAGTTGCAGAACTATCTGTGGATTAGGTGAATATAATGTTTTTTTGTAGATATATAAAGTGAAAAAAAAAAAGAATTACAATTTTTAAAAAAGCAAGCTCTGTTTCTTTCTCCTGTCTAATTAAATTTTAAGCACTCCCTTTTTAACCAGCATATGGGCCACAGATGTCCTAGTCATCTGGGGATCAGTTAGATACGTGTCTGCGTGTTATTCAAGTTCCAGCTGATTAAGTTATTGCATATACCAGAAGTTTCCTGTGATATTTGTATGAACTACCATGGACAGCAAAGCTGGCTTGAAGATTTTTGATAAAGTTAGTTTGATCCAAAAAGGCCTCAATTTTTCTAAGCCAAAACTTTGTGGAAAATAAGTCAAATCAGATTTCAAGGCCCTGAAAAATTAAATTTGATAAACCAGGATTTTGACACTTTCTGTTAAATGGATTTTAGTTACAAAACATAAACTAATTCTACTGCAGTTGAAATGTTTTAAAAATCACCTAAACAAAATATTTCTAATTACATTTTTGACATTACTTTTAGTTCATAAACTTTGTCAAGGTTTTGAATTTTCTTTTTGCCGTCATCTAAGAGAGTTTCCTCAAGATGGGAAAGAGTCCAAGTCCAGTCCTAGTTCAGTCCATTATATTGCAGAGATCTGAAAACAGAATGAAGAAGAACCACATGAGCATCCTCCAAAAAAAACCCCAAATGAGGTATTGCTGTTCTACTTTCCCTTCACATCTGCTAGCCTTTAATCATTCATTAGGAGCTATAGTTCTGGTAGGATTCTTATCAGGATATCTATTCCAACAGGTAAAGCATAATGGTAATGAATAATCAGGATCTATTATTTTAGCAACTGTTTCTGATTCCATTCAATGACTAAATGAATACAAAACATTTTCTCCTCCTTCTCTCAGGCTATTTAATTTATATGTTGTATAGATTAATGCTTAAAGAAGTCATTCCTTAAAACTTACAGCAACAGGAAACATTTGCATGTTTACATATCTTCTTCATACACTGAAGAAATACCTTTTGTATTTTTTTTCAAGGTTACACAAGAAGCAGCCTAGTATGTTAATTGTCATTCATTAGGTCATTGCATTGCAATGGAAAAATTTTTCTCTAGCGTACAGCTACAGCATAGAAATTAAAAAAAATACTGGTTAACTTTAAGTGATGATGTCTGCTGAATGATTGCAGTTCTGCTTCAGTGGTTAACAATGCAGAAAATGTTTGCATTTTATTTCATAGCAAAACTTTTCCTAAAAATTGTAAAATTTAAATTATTTTATGCATTTTTTTGACCTAGGAATTAGAGTGAAGGGGTTTCACTGGGAAGAAATGTAGAAGAAGCATGTATGGTTGTGGATATTTTCTTGAGTATGTAAAGGGAAAACAGGTTTCAGTCCTGAGAATTTCAGCTATGAGAATTTTTGCTAGCAGAAGTTGGAAGAAACAAAAACATGGGGGTTGAAATTAATGAGATTACTGAATTTGGCCAAGGAATTAATTCAGAAGTTGCAAATTCTTGGATAAACCAAAAAGAACAATTAAAGGGTGAATTTCATGGGGACTCTAAAATTATGACGAGTCTGAGGTCTGGTTACTTTGAAATAAATGGTGAATTTCAGGAGAGCTTCCTGTCGCTGGAGCAGTTTGTCAGGTGGAAGAATCTCTTAAGGAACTTGAGACAGAAAATCTCTGGACAGCAGATAAGTCCTGTCTTTGCTGTTGGCTGACATAATTTTATGATAATGGTCAATTTAGAAAACAGCTGGATTTAACTGTGGATAAATCCTCCACCACTTCACTAAGGAGGGCGTTGACAACCAGGCTTTGCTATGTGCCTTCATAGGTGCTGGTAGTGGGAGAAACTCCTCGCTTTCCAACTTAGGTTCAGAGAGGTTTTAGGTTACTTCAGGCCCAATTGGTGGCTGAATAGTGTACTGCTATACATGAAAACAAAAGCTACAGATCCCACAGCTGCGTTGTCCTACTTTATTTCTTTATTGTATAGGTCTTAGGAGTTCCCCTTTAAGCAAAAGGCTGTAGGAAAGGGGAACTGTGGGCTCTGTACGATTGCTTCTCTCTTCACCTTCCCTTCTGCTGGTAGAGGTTAGTGTAGAAGAATCTCAGTAAATGGTCAGTTAATAAGTGCAATTAGCTCATTGAAAACTGTGATTTGGTAAAGACTATAACTAAAGATTTATGACTTTGCTGTGTCAACCAGCATGGTACATGCTGGGAACGGACACTTAGCTGCTGTGACTTGCCATAGTTCTGTAGAAGTCGGTCAATCCTGAGCAGTTCATGCTGTGTGAGGATTTCAATTACAGAATGTATATGAATGACCATTTTATATTCAGTCATTTTTCATGACAGAGGACTAAGATGACCAAGACCATTTTCATATGAGTTATGTAGGGATTACTTCAGGTAGTTTTTTTTTAAAAAAGAAAGATAATGGTTTCTGTGTTTTCTGCACTCCTGTATATTAATACTTTATTTTCTCTCTATGCATACACATTTGTCCATTTGCAGAGCCCTTGAGGGTCTTTTTAACTGCGTTGGTATAGATCTGTTCTGAAAATAAACCTTCTGTAACTTTTTTCAATTAAAGGACAATTCCAATTTTCTTGTCATTTCACCTGCTGGGAGGAAGTGAGTACTTTTTCTTTCTATGAGGATGAACAGTTATTTTCTGTAATCTCATGTGTGGTGCCACTTTTTACTTTAAGATTTAAAGACTCTTATATGCGAGTTCAATTCTGCTTTTTCTTTATGTTACTTGCTGACCCTACTTATTTATTGCTTCTTAGTATTTTCAGTCTTAATTCTGTTTGGAGTCCTTTATCTGACTTTCATTGTTCAGGTTGTACCAGGTGAATCCACAGAAAGCTCTCCACAAACTGCAGGAGCTGCTTAAAAGTAGGATGGTAAGAAGGGCTGTCCCAGCTCAGGCTAAAAAAGATCCAACTAGCCCAGTATCCTGGCTCCACAAGTGAGGAAAAGTGTTGAAAAGTGGAGAATGATTGCTAAAGTTTATTATAAAATAACAAGTGTGTCATGATAGCTACCTGACTTCTATTCCCAGCTTCTACTTCCAAAGTCAAGAGGTAAAGTCTGCCTATTTAATAGCTCCTAATGGATGAGATAACCCAAGAGATTTTTAGCTCAGGTCAAATTCTGTAAACCACAACATTTTGTAACAAGGCAATTAAAAGTTACCAACACGCAGAAATACTTCTGGTTTATTTGTTTTGAATCAACTAATCATTCCATTTATCCTTGTTCACAGCCTTCCATTCCCTGTTTGACCTGTCTTTGCTATTCATGATTTAAGAGCTCTCTTCTTTACCTTCCCTTTTCTATGCAGACTAATCCTAATTTTGCTTTCTTTGAAATTGTTAATGTTTAGTTTCTCTGTTTCTTAGAAACCTGCTGGTACATAGTTTTCAGTGATCTCTCCAATTTATTATATATAAAGAAGGCTTCTGTCATGGGTTCAGCAGCAGCAGTCATCTTTTCCCCTTTAAGTAGTAGCTGGTGCAGCACTGTGTTGTGGATTTTCAGCTTGGGAACAGTACTGATAACACCAGTGTTTATAGTTATGGCTTGGAGTGTTTAGGCTGGCCAAAGACTTTCTGAGTTTCATGCTCTGCCAGGGAGGAGGGGAGCC
>JASSUY010033832.1:0-30857 GCA_032466535.1 Forpus xanthops
GGGGGGTGTGCACGGCATGGCCGGGATTTGATATGAGGTGATGGGTTGCACTGCGTAGTCGAGCTTGGTATCAGGTGATGGGGGGGCACTGCGTGACGTGGCTAGGTATCAGGTGAAGATGTGTCGTATTCTCTTTCCTTGTGTTTTCTCTTGTATTATTACTGGTGGTAGCAGTAGTGATTTATGTTATACTGTAGTTATTAAACTGTTCTTATCTCAACCTGTGGGAGTTGCATTCTTTTGATTCTCCTTCCCATCTTCCCAGGACTGGGAAAGAATGAGGGGGAAGTGAGTGAGAGAGCGGCTGCATGAGTTTGAGAGCCTCAAACCACGACAGATTCATACTTCAGTTTCTCCAACCAGCTTCTCAAAAATCATTACCAAAAGCCAACAGCTTCTTCCCAGAGCTGGTCTTCACCATGGTAAGCCAGACATTGCACTTCCAACACAGTGCAAGGAACAGCCCAGGCTATTGAGCAGGATTAAGGGCAGTTGATGCTACTGAAAGTCCAAATATTGTCAGTCATGCATCTGTGATGATGAAATATTCCACAATATTTCCAGTAATTCCAGGTTTACTTAAACAGTTGTGTGATGGATTATGTGTCCTGATATTCAGTGAGATTTGGACTACCCTCTTTCACACAGAAGAGGGGTGCTGATGTACCAAAATCTCCAGCTACCTTTCAAATGAGATGTCTCCAGTGGGGATTATGTTTTTTTGCATTATTTTCCTCACTCATCAGACTAAAGGATGACAGCACTCACTTTTCATTTAGATGATTTATTTACAAATTTCTCCAGCATTTGTTCTGTAAGAAATGCACTGATCAGAAATATTTGAGACATTGCGAGTCCCAGACATAATTGAATCTTTGTTTTATGGCTTGAAACTGCTATCAATACTCATTGAAGCACAGAACGTACACTTGTCTGGTGAGTGCTTAGAAGTGACTTAGGTTATTATGTTGTGGTTGATTTACAACAAAACCATCTGAATTATGAACTGTGTGAAGAAGAGGTAATTAAATTTGAGATATTAAGGCTGCGGGTGCTTTGGATTGTGATAAATGCAAAGTCAAAAAAGTCTTCCCCATGGACACTGGCATCAAGAGATGTTCAACTGCTCCACAGGCTTACGTTTTATAGTGAAACAAGTCTTTTATTGGTAAAATGGGACTTATCTTTTTAGGTATAGTTATTCCACAGTATCAGCTGCTTCATGATATAACGGGAAAATTGAATAATTAGAAAACTAAAAAAAAAAACAAAACAAAACAAACCCAAACAATGAAATCCTGCATCAGATTTATTTTCTTTCCTTACATTTTAGCTCTTAGAATTATAGAGGCAGTTTAACAAAATGCCTACCAGCAACTTATCTCAAAGCCTTAGATGCCAGCTGTTCTTTGCTGCCGTTGTTACTGCTCAGCAAAAGCTAAATTTCAAACCACATTACAAATTTAACCTAATAAATAGTTGGTGAAAAGGGATAAATTCCTCTAGAGTTCAATTCATCCCTCTTATCTGAGATATTTAATTCAAGAGGAGATGAATTGTCCTTTGTAAGCCATCTATCTCTCATCAGATACTGCAAATAGACCCTTTAGCACCTAATTTTAAGAGAAATAATATTAAAAGAAACACTACCTGGAAAGACTAACAGAGACAAGAGATAACCTCTTGTTCAGTTTGTCTGACTGGTCATTGCTCCTGTCGTCCATGATGCAAACATGCATGTATCTTTCTCTTAGTGATAAGACCTGGGTGTATTGTCCGGTCCTGCAATACAGACAGTAGGGAAAATACAGAGACGTATGATGTGCAGGATTAATATCCTTTCAACTTCATACATTTACTATGCAGGCACTGCATCTCAGCTGGCATACCTCTCGTAGTCAGTACACAGAAATATGCACTTCGAGGGCATGATTCTCCTGACTGTCTTAGAGGACAAGGTGAATTGTGCCTCCAAAACCATGGATTCTTCCAACTCCCAAACTCTATGGTCTATAAAAAAAGCAGATAAATAGTTAATAAATAGGTGTTTTCAGAGGTGCAATATTTAATCAGTTGTAAAACACTTTTATAGTCATTGCAACTGGTGACTAAGACAGATCCAAGTTACAAACCAGAGCAGGACAGCTTTGGGCTGTTGCACCCAAAGCAAGAGATCTATTGAAATATCCAGAAAAATGAAACATAACTGCATTAGATTAATGCACTTGGTGTCATATATTTATTTTGAAGGTCCACATCACTGTACATACCTTCTGCGTGAGCATCCTCATGCCTCAGATTCAGTACACTTTAGCCCCTTCTCAAACATGTAATGGATGAGATCAAAGAATCACAGAATCATTAGGGTTGGAAGGGACCACTGGTTATCGCCTCGTCCAATCCCCTTGCCAAGACAGGGCCACCTAGAGCAGGTTACATAGAAACGAGTACTTTCTTTCACTAATTTATTCTGTGCCTCTTACTATAAAAACAAGACAACTTTTAGGGAAAGGGAATCTTTTCTTCTGCCTCTTTCTCCCAGAAGCCCTGCATTTGCAAAAGGTTAATTTTCAAGGCTTCTTTCAGTTCCTTTATTTTTTTGATAATAGCTGATTTCTAATTTCTATGAAATGACACATTTGTCACACCCTTATTATGCACAGTTGTCAAAATTACCAGATCTGTTCCTACTGCTTTTGGTGTTAGCAAAAATAATTTGTAACTTCAAGAGGAGTCATTGTTATTTGCGGACAGCTTTAAAGGATCTTTTTGTATTTCTTCCTGAATTAAAACCTGCAGAAATGGAAGCACAGCAAAATTTGAGTCCTTAAAAAAGACAACTTACTTCTGCAAATATATAAACCAGATGTTCTTGTGATTTCTAAGCTCACATATATTCACTTCAGAGGAGTTAAAGGGATTTCCTGGATGAATGAAGATTTAAGCCATTAACCCTAGTCATTCTCTTCTCCCAGCTTCCTAAAGCACAAATCATCCTCAGTGCCTGCCTCCTTGAACCCCTCTGTGTAGCATCCTCTTCACCTCTGATCTGGCAATCAGTTTTTCCAGCTAGTTGTTTTTAGGACTCTTACTGTAATACTTGCGTAGAAGACAAAATATATCATAAATAATTGTCTTAAATAATTTATTCTCCAAGAACCCTACCATAAGAGTATTGCTGTGTGTCTGTGGATGGGTTTATCATGCAGTGTTTCTGCTTTGCCTGGCAATAAAAAAATCCAATCTGCTGAGCTTGCTGCACATGGGATGACAGATATCTTTTTCTTCTGAAACACCAATATTACACTTGTGACTCAGGGTCCTCTTTAATTGTAAACCAGTGCAGGAGCATGCTCCTACAGCTGCAGCCTGTACCAGTAGCAAAAGTAGGATTTCTTTCTCTCTTATTAACCAGATTGGGATGCTGACATTAAAATCTGGTGATAGGACAACATTAGCTACTTTGTGTGTGATCCCACCAGTGAACAGAAAACAGACTGAAAAAAAAATCCAGGACATAAAACTTTGGGATGCACTACAAAAAGAGCAAATACAGAAGAAAGAACAGAGTCAGATAAGGGGAAAATGTGAGAAGAAATAGAAGGGCAAATGAAAAAGGAAAAAAAAATGCAGTATATCCCAAAATGAAGCAGCAGAAAAGCATCGAACACATGACTCATCACATAGCTTCTGCTGAAGGACTTTTCCCCCACTGCTACAAACCACCTGGAGGCACTGGTGATCATTCTGTTTGCACTGTGGAATCAAGAGACCTGTTTTTATACTTGACCTACAGGTTTTAAGTGTAAAATCTGATCTTCCTCCACAGGCAAATGTGATGCTCCTTGACGAGACAATGTTAGAAATAATTTACCTTGATTTTCTATCCTAAAATGCACCTATAGTCTTTTGATATTCCTGAAATTCAACCTCCACTTCTCTCCCCCACACACCAAATTTCTAGTTCCCATCAAAACTAAATGCACTAATTGAGGTTTCTCTTTACTGTGTGCCCATTTGCAGTTCAGAGCCAAGTCTTGCAATAAGGCTGACAGGAGAGTAGACCTCTATTAAGAGAGGTGGCAGCAAAGAACAACACAGTGATTAAATGCAAAATTGAAATCATAATGAAAATTGGGGCACTGAAAAGAAATTTTAATTAAGTGAGCAACTGCAAATCAAACAAATGTATTCATTATTTAATCAACTAGTGAGCGCAACAATCTCAAATAATCAGGAAAGTCTCAGGGAGCAGATAAAGAAACAAATCAAGGAACAGATTTAAAAGCCATGAGAAAATAGCACACATCTTCACTATAAAAGAGAATTTGTCTAAGAAACAGAAGGTGAGCTTCTTTTACCCCACAAATATAATCTTCCTTATCTTAGTAAGGCTGTTTTGTTTTGCTTAGGTTTGTTTGTGGGTTGTTCTTTTTTTTAAATCTCATGCTGGGATTTGGGATGCTATTTCTTCTGCATATTTGCCTTTAATCTGTTCAGCTGTAGAAAGAGTGACTGCAAAGCGATGTTTTTCTTTGCCTACTTCCACTCATTTTTCAACTGCTACACAAATCCCCTTGAGGTAGCACAATAACTGAGGGTTGTTTCTTTTATAAGGAGATAAAACTTTGGGTGTCCCCAGCTACTGCTCAGTTCCGTGTACAGCATGACCCATCAGCAGTGCAGAGCATTTGGGAGAGGTGGCTGAATCTACCTAGGCTGTTTCATACACATGGGTAGGGCCAGCAGAGGAATATGATTTATTTTTAACTGCAGCTTTGCCACAAATCTGATAACTTCCCTGACTTAAGGGAAAGAAGGGATACTGAGCACCTTTTCTGCATGATGAAGACCTGTGTACAACTGTGCTCTTAGGCTTGCTTTCACCCCAATTTTTTCTGCCTGACACATGTTAGTGCAGGAGCAGGTGTGCATCATTCACTTCAATGAACACCTTGCAAAGTCAGCAAACACCTCAGCATGAGCACAGGGAGCCTTTTCAAGCCTCAGAGCTACTTCAGTGTAACCAAATGAGTCACAAGCGGCCAAGTAATAGCTTTTCCAGGCTTCCTTACTTACAAATTTGGATCTGTGTACAAAAGAATGAATCCAGAGAGAATTTGCCATCGTACCTTGTGAGTGTAGATTTGTTTGCACTCAAAGCAGTTGGATAGGGGCAGGAGATAAGGAATAGTACAAACAAGTCAATTACTGCACAGTCTTGTAAGTATAGCCTGTCTAGGGACTAATAAAAATGACGTACTTAATTAGTGGCTTCATTCAGCATTGTATGAACAGTGATTCACTGTGCAAGAGGAGATGGGTAGCAAACAGACCTTGTATGAGGTATCCGAGAAAAAAAAGGTATTTTATGGGCAGAAAAAAAGATCAGCTGCATAACAATGACATGAGAAAATATTGTGAGACTTTTAAAACACAAATGTAGAAAACTCATCTGTACAGTAGGTTGAAATTGCATACATCTTTGCACCAAAGAGAAAGGAGTCTGATTTTATACCCAGAGTACGGAATTGATACCTTGTTTCTTATTCTTCCTCTGCCTCTGGAGCATAACACAAACTCTGCTCCTTTTCTGTTCCTGCTTGTCTACCTTATTTGGTTTCTCCTACTGCAACACTGGCAGAGCACTTCATGCTCATAGTATTTTTCACCCCATCACATATATTTTGCAGATGAAAGTACACAACCCTGCCTCTACACAGGGATCCTAAACATCGCTTGGGGCTTCAAGGTGAAAAACTCTTGTTCTGCAGAGACAAGGGTGAGGAGGCCCTTGAAGTTCAGAGCTGATAATATCTTTTTACATTAATATTTCCAGGTAAGTCTGCTTATAGCACTCCCCTAGCTTGCCCCAATCTTCAGAGAACCAAGTATGCCAGCATATAGCTCATTCCGCAGGCTTATCATAGTGCACAATTAGGAGCTGGTGGAGTCCAGGCTGCAGCATGCTCAGAACATATTTGCAAGACCATGTTTTTCCCCCCCAAAATTAAATGGTTCCCTGCTCTACTCTGGAAGGTCCAAAGCTGAGGAAGTGGATTCATTTATGAAAGACTAAGAAATGGTTCTGTCTCAAGCAATGAGAGTTGAACCTATTTTCTGGGCACTATGGCCACAGAATCACAGGGGATACTGAAGTGGTGATGTGTGCTTCATTCTCTGATGTTGATGCTATGATGGTTTCTTGAAATTATTAAATTATAGTTGAGCTGGGTTGGGAAGAAGGGAGAAATGTGATTCTACATCTTTATGACTGGGGTGTTCTCCTAGGAGGAAGGGCAGCTCTGCTTCCAGTCCACTTAATATTTTACTGCTTAACGTTAAGGGAAAATCTTTGCTCTATGGTATTCCCTGAGTGCATCCAGAGATACACAGGTCTGCCACCTCAACCCTTTTATCCAACTTTCCCACCAGTATGGAAGAGCAGATGCATTGCAAGCCTGGCTGGATACTGATTTGCACAGTACCAACCCTTCCTATCTCTGGGATAGTGAAAGGAAGCATCTGTCCTTCATGAGCCCTTGTGCAGCCCCAGGGAAGTCCAGTTCAAGTTTTGTATTGTTTTGCTGAATCAAGGTTGACTTGTCTCAAGCTGTGGAAACCTCAGCACAAGGTATGGTTAGATGGATGATCTGCTTCTGACTACTCAGTCCCAACACAGGACATTTTATGCTTCAGTGATCCAGTTTGAGCCTTGCAAGCTGCAATTGCCTCCAAAACCCATGGTTTGCACACGTGCTCTGGCACTGGCTTCACTACCACCAGCCAACATCCCAGAGCATCTCCTGCTCCCTCCTAACCATATTACAGGGAGGTAATGACGTTGTTCAGATCAAAAGGAAACAGTAAATTCGATTGTGACTTACCAGCAGAATTGGAGTGCTGTCAGCAAGCACACGCACACGTATACATGCCCACAGAGTGCCCTATCATTACATGCACACCAGAGTTTGTCTCTGGAAACACACTTTCTATTAATTAGCAGAGATCAGAAACAAGCCTCGTAATCTACTATGGGAGCTAATCTCATTCTGGGCTAAAAATAAATCAGATGGAAAGTGAATAAATAAGAGTGATTTTAAGAAGGGTAAGGCAATTTTTAGATTGCATGATGCAGCCATGTTGCATCCCAATATATACACTACATGAGCATATAACAATTTTAGCTTCTGCTACAAGAGCATATTTGAATAAGCAATCTCAGGAAAGAGGCTAGAAATTTTTCTGTGCACAGAAAGATGCTTTATGAATTTCTCCATCTGACAGCAAAAGAAGCATCGTTATCTCCAGAAAATCCATCTCCTCAAAATCCCCAGTTATATCTGGAGCTGGAGGTCAGAACTGTACTTCTTAAAGGGAAATCCCACTCAGCACACACCTAATTAAGTTTCTGTCTTCCAGATCACACATAGCAGTCTGATAAAAGAATAGACAGGAAAGAGGAATCAATTGCAGTCCGGTTTATGACTTTACATTATTAAGCCATTGGGGAGTGCCAGACAATCTGAGAGCTTAGTAAACTGAACTCTCTAAGACCTGTTAAGTACTCGGGAGGCACTATGCAAACCCACAAAACAGGAGCACTAAATTATCAGACAGACTTGTCAGGTTACTCTGTACATGAGTGACAGGTGAGAACAAAGTGAAAAAGAGAATAGAGAGGGGCAGAAAAATAAGAATTAGGAGGTTTCCACAAACTTCTCCTCAAAGTCTTATTATTCTTCAAAAGTTGTTTGGTTTTGTCTTTTTGTTTTTTGAGTGAGAGTTTGCTTTCCATATCATAGGGGCAAATCCATATTTTAGCGCTGACTTCACTGGAATTACTCCAGATTTTCTGCAGTGTAGCTGTGCAGCATTGGCTTTTTATAATAATACACCTCATTAGTGGCTACTTACAGTGCAATTGAATTATAGGACCTCTAGTTCTGGGCAGTTGCTGCAAAATGGGGCACTGATGTGACACCTAATAAAGTACTTGTAAATGCCTTCTGGGAGCTATAATGCTATATTATTTAGGAGGTGTCATTGTGTTTTAAAAGACAGAAGACCAGATGTCAAAATCTGTTTTATTTACACAGTGCCACTGAGGATTGAATCTATTGTCTTTGCTGAGAATATCCCAGTATATACAATACACATGTTGGCATGGAGCATCCCTGGAGGCACAGAGGTCAGACATACCAGGGCACACTAACACCATCTATGGAGACAGAATGGTTCCAAGTGGATGTGTCCTGTTTTGAGCACTGAACCAGATGTTAAAAGGTTGTGCCAAAATGAGTAGGGAATGGTATGCTTCCCAGACCCAATTTCACAGAAACTAGAAGTGGTAGGCATTCTGTTTGTGATAACTTATGCAGCACTTCTACTAGATGAAGACTGCTCAGAGAGAGCGGGACACCTTCTAAACAAATAACAGTTCCCAACTGTGACTGTTGGGAACAACAAGTGGATTCATACCAGGAGTTTTTTCCCAAAAAGTTAATCTTCTTTGTATACAAGCTCTGAATGTGTATTAAAGAGAATTCTGCTGTAAGAAAAGGAATACAGAATGAACTTGAACCCCTACAGCAGTAACATGCCATAACCCCACTTGCTCTTGGTGCCTGAGGGCAGGCACTTGCCCTAGACCTGGAGCATCTAGACAGAGATGTCTCCTACTGTGTAGGAAGTTTGGTCTAGGTCCATCCTGAGGTGCTGCCCCAGGCAACTGCAGCCCTAAACCAGCTGTCACATCAGCAGTGCTCATCAGGGACTCTGTGGTGCTTTGCAGCACTGTGAAGACCTCTCTGTATCTGGTGTCCCATGAAGGAGAACCATGCTGAGCTTACACTGGAGTCCTGAGTGGAACAGAAGCCTTTCTAGGGGAAAAATAAATGAGTAACCAAATTTTTAAAAGTAGATTTAAGAGCTTTGACAACATTATCCTCCTTGAACTAAAGTGGAACCAGTTCTTCTCTGAAACCCACTCATTGCCTAACCAGCTCTTACTGGGCTGATAAACCACCAAAGTGGTGCTGAAGCATTGCTGGGCCATCAGCTCTTGCAAGCTTCCACATTGCTCCTCAGCAAAGGGTTTCATTATTCCTTTGGACTTCTCTCCATCTCTGAATATCAGACTGGGTGAAGTCATTCTAGCCAAGATCTTTTGCCTGACTTTTTCACCAACATATAGAAACAATAAGCATTTTGCACCCTAAAAAAGTTCTCAAAGTGATTCTTTTAGGTGCTTTGAGCATTCACGGTGCCCTCCCAAAAGGTATGTCCAGTTGTTGCAAATATGGTGAGCTGCTGTAAGCAACCATGGCAGATCCAGCACCACCAACACTATGTGAGGATGCTGTGTTACAAATCTTAGGGCTTCAAGTCACCCAGAATTACCCTGTCTGAAGCTTTGCTGAAGTTTTAAAGAACACCTAAAGTGGAAAGCACAACTGATCACAAATGTTCACCTACTTTGAGTAAGCATTTCCCTAGGAAGGCAGTTTGTTTTGGGCATATGAGGAGCCTGGGATGAATGGTCTTCTTCTTTGCTTGTCTCCTGCCTGGACAGTCCTCTGCTGGCGTCAAGGGACAGGAAAGGGGTGTAAGGCAGTAGGGGCAGTATGCTCACTACCATCAGCTTCCACCTTCTTATCTCCTACTTCTCTTCAGGGGGACATCAAAGAAATACCTAATTCTAGCCAGTTCCCATCCCTACTGGAAACAGCCTGGGGATCCCTCAGCAATCAATAGCTGCTTGGCTAGAAGGGGAGCAGTAATTCCTACACTTCAGTGATAGCAGCGTCATGTCTCTGATTGGTATGAAATGTTTCAGTTACCTTTACATTCCTCAGGCATACAGTTTGACAAGTAGTTAGACATGGTTATGTTATACGTCTCTTCAAATGCCATCTGCTACAACAGTTTCCTTCTAAAACCTGCTTAGCTCAGAGCTGGGACTTTCAAATAGCTGAGTGTACCAGCGGCTTGTAGTGTATTTCTCTTCTGACATACACTCACAAGGACCTTGTAAACTATGTTTACAAGGGGATAAACTAAACTTTGACTGAGCTCCAGCAGCATAATGAAGCTAAAGTAAGGATGAGTTTAATCATGGGATAGTTAGTATCAAGTAGCAGAAGAATATCCCTTTGCCATCTTTACCATGACATGAAATGCAGCTGCTGCTGGAGAGGGAAAGCTGCCTCTTTTAAAGCAGGCTGCAGGTGACACCAAAGAGATGCTAAGGAAAATCTTATGTACTCCCTTTTCAAATGAATACAAACTATAATGTTCTCTACAGGTAAACACCAAGTGTTTCTGTAGGAATAGGGCTTCAGAGCTGTGATACTTCTCCCCCTGAAGGCACCAGCAGGAAAGTGTGAAATTTATTAGTTTTCTACAGCAGCCACGTTTGTAAACACATGCAGACTTTAGCTTGGAAAAAGTTTTCATTCCATTTTTCAGCATGTTTACTTTTAAAGATTGTTTTGCCATGGGGGGCATCCGGCTGAGGCAGATCTTTTCATAGCTGGGCTGTGACCCTGGGAAAGCTCATCTCTGGAGGGGATGAGCAGGAGCAGGGTAGCACAGGAAGCAGAGGGGGTATTGATTTCAGACCTACAGACTCCTGCCAAAAGGCTGGCTCCAGGGCTGTGAGCACCCTGCGTCACGCTATTAGCCGGTGTCATTTCCCAGAAGCGAGACTCTCCGGTAGTCTCCGCTTGCTAATCCGTGAGGCACATTGCCACGCTGTAGGTTTGTTTTGAGGTGTCATGGAGGGGGGCGGGAAGGCAGGGAGGAGATCAAATTAGCCTCCTAGGCATGTACACAGGGATAAGATGCACACAGGGACATTGCCCCTCTTCTGCCTATCAGCTGCCTGCATACAGTGAATATTAAGAGAGCTGTACTAAATGCATCAACCAGGATAGCGGAGTGGACACTTTTTCACTCTCTCCTGACCCATGAGGGCCCCAGGGATATTATCAAAGAGGTGAACCTGTGAGCAGCTGACTCCTGTGGAGCCTGTAACTTTTGTGGGTTGGTTTCTAACTTTGCTTGGTGCAGGGGAACTCCTCAGCTGGGGAAAAAAGCCCCATGGGGGGTCCCTGATGCAGGTCTCCCCGCATGGAAAATCAGTGCTTCCCTGTTTTAACGGACCACATGGGGGCCTGTGGCAGTTTTTCAGAAGAGGTGAGCACTACAGCCACCCACAAGAGGTTCTCCACACACATCCAAGCTGGGCTTAAATCTGTCTCTCATCTCACCAAAACTCAGTGGGCCATCTACCCCAAAGAGGACAGCAGGATGAACTTCCGGGATTAGCTTGACCTGCTTGGGCTCCTAATTGCTATGTGTGTGTAAACACTGCCCTCTGCCTCCTGCAGAAAGGCTTTATTTGTAGGGCTGGGATTCTGTTGGGTTTTTTATTTTCTTCTCCCATAAAGCATGATGATAAAACAGCATTCTCCAGCCTGGCCATATGCTGACATACAGGGTCCTGAGAGCAAAAGGCTGGCATGTCTGGCTTCGAACTGGTAGCGCCAGCCAAAATATTAAGAGCTATGGGGTGAGTGGACAGTAAAAGTCTTCAGCCCTACAAAAGATAAAACTTCAGGATTTTCTTAAATGTCTTATGAAAGGGAGGAGTTTGGGTTTATCTTTCCCTTTAGGCTCAGATTGTCAAGCATTTTTTTCCCAGCTTAAACATTAGGAACATTTCTGTTGTTTTTAACTGTTGAATCTCTCAAGGAAAGGGGAAGATCTAATGGCATTGAACTTTACCCAGCCTGAGACACTTGGCCAGGTTTCTTCTGCAGGGCTGATACCTAGCGCATCCCCAGAGACAGTTCAGATAAGTGAAGTAAAGCCAAAGGTGAGTGAGGAGGCGTAGGAACAGAGCAATGAAATTACTTTTCCAAAAGTGTCAGCCAGCCAGGGGCATGGTCAGAAATAAAATCTCTGCCTCTGCTGGCCAGGGCAGCAGGATGAAGTTCCAAAGCCTGCTTGCCTTGCAGGTGGGGTCTCTCTAGTCCAGCCTGTGCCCAATACACCTGAGCTGCGCCTAATTGCCAGTGCCTTTAGACAACTCCATGATCCAAACACCAGCATTTCCCTTTGCCTCCTGAGTCCCAAAGGACAGCATGGATACTGGCTCCCAGGCCACTTCAATATTAGGGAGGCACCTAGCTCCTGTTCACACCTTGGGAAATACCCTTTTGTCTCCATTGAGCCATATATGACACCCAACTACTGCAGCACCAGGCTCAATTTGGCACAGAGGGCAGGGAGACAGCAAGTCCAATCATGAGAAGAGAAGAAAAAGTGTGAAGGTTGCACTGAAGCTGCAAATGACCTGTAGGAACAAGCTGGGTCTCCTAGGCATAGCCTGCTCCTGACTCTGGTTTCTCCATTGAGATGTCAGTTCTGCTACTGTTTCATGATGTTTTGGCACCAAGGATATCACAGGAAATGCTGTTCTGAAGAAATATATTGTATTTTTCTTCCTTTCTGGTCAATAAAGCTGCAGTTTGACTTTAGAGTGAAGATTTGGATCAATTCTCATTTTCTACAAAATGATTCTCTCTTTATACACCAAGGAACAGAATTGAAAATGTAATCTATCTTGTTAAGAGGAAGAGTCAGGGTAATAAAAATTAACCCCTAAGTGCCATTTACTGTGTATTTTCATGTGCCAACAAATAGCAGAGAGTACCTCTGGATTTCTAAAGAGTAATTCAGAAAAAATACTATCAGTTTTGTCCAGGCATCTGAAGGGACCCTGCCATCAAGTCACTTTTTCTCCATAATGTAAAATAACTGAGAACAACCATTTTCAGCAATCACTCAATCACTTGAAAGTAAATACTATGGCCAGATGAAAATTGGGATCTAGGCAGCGTTATATTTTAATATTTGGCTACATAAATTGAAGAACTGGGCTACTTCATATTAAACAATTTCACTTCTGAATCCACAAGATAAAAAGGAAAAAAAGGAAAAGGAATAAAATATAACAAATGCTGTCATGTAAGGTCAGGAGAATATGACACTTTAAAATTACCTGAACTGATAAAAAGGTCTATTAAGTGTAGCTGGCCCAATGCAGAAAGAGTTGTGGAGGCACTACCCAAGTATTGCCTTCATACTTTAGACTTTATACAACAAGTAGGGCTACTGGGGCCAGATCTTTAGTGCAGCATGCCACCTGTACAGTTGTTTCTGTGGTCACCAGAGATGATGATTGTAAACAAGGCCCAGGCTGGATAAATGTGCATGGTGGTCCACCCAGGTCTGTGTGAGCCATCAAGGCTTTTGGGTCTTTCTCATAAAACTCATGGGTGCCAAAGGAGGTGCTGGGAGGAGAGCACAGTGGGTGACATGAAAGGAGAACCAGAAAACCCAGTGTGAAGAAAGAAGATGCTGAAATGGGTCAGACTTGGGAAGATCTCCTTGCAGTGTAGAGTTTTCATCAGTACCAGGACTCACTGCTGGATCAGTTCTGCAAATGGAATATTGCCTGTGAGTCAAGCTGAACAGATACCTTCCGTGAAAGCCATTCAGCAACTGACTGTTGGGATTTTAATCAAATACTTCTTTATTTAAAAAACAAAGAGTATCTGCTTTCCATTGCTGTGTCTTTTCCACTTGGACTGATTACTTAAAGCAAAGGAAAAAATGACATTCCGAAGGTTCCTGGTAGTGGAGAGCAGGAGTTGCTACCTTGTGAATCAGGCTTGGTAGCAACTTGACATATTGGTTCCAGGATCTGCTTTTATTCTACATGATAACATGGGAAGAAGAAAAACTGTGATGCACCACAGCAGTGTTTTGGGGTGCGGGCAAAGAAATGCTTTTGCTTAGAAATTCAAGGCTTCAATTCCTTGCCAAAAGAAAAGAGAGAAAATTAAAAAATAAATTAAAAAAAGAAATGCAAAATAAATACTTCATTTATGGAAAGAAATTTCACAGCGGTACTGCAAACAAACAGACCTGAGCAGACAAAGAACAGAGCCTTTGGATTTCATTCAACTGATGCAACTCAGCTGATTTTTATCCTCAGCACTGAACTACATAGAAGTGGTCAGCTCTAAATTGCTACTTTTTTATTTGTCACCTGAGTTTCTATAGCACACAAGAGAGGCCAGGATATCTTTGTTCTGAGGACTCTAAAAATGCCAAATAAAAAGCCCCCCTAAGAGTTTCCAAACCAAAGAAAAGGTAACATTTAATATCAGGTGCAATAGATTACTGGGAAATGATGAAGTGGTGTCTGTCAGGATGATGGCTGTGCTTCTCGTCCGTTGGCAACTGAATTACTACCGAGGGTCCTCTTGCAGCAAGGGCAAGTTCAAAGGAGGGCAATGAGGCACTCTGCAGATAGTTCCTAGATGTCCACTGGAAAACAGAAAGGCTTTTTTTTGAAGAATGTATTAGTGGGAAGTAGAAGGTAGTGCAGGGCAGGTTAGAGCTGGGAATTAGAGGCGTTAGAGCTGGGAATTAGAGGCAGCAAGAAACAGATAACAGAGGTCTTGAAAATACAGTTTGACTGCTGTGTATGATGCAAGAAAGCAACGCAAGCCAGTGGAAAGATAAAAGCAGAGAGGTGTGTCAACCAAAGCAAGGAATGGGGAAATGCTGTGAATAGGTATGTGCCCAGTAGGACTGTGCATGCAGAGGCTAGGGAAAAGGGTGCTACAAATTTGAGTAATCTGAACTTGGAGTAGACATTTGGCTTCTAGCTCTGTGGGCGCGTAGGAAATATTGTATCTCCTGGATGGAAGGAAGAACAAATCAGAAAGAACAAGAAATAACCTGTGTGTGGAGAGGTTGGAAGGGTAGATGACTGTCATTAAGGGTGTTGACTAAAACCCAGCTCATGCTGTCCATAGAGACTTGCCAGGGATGGAAACAACAGCTCAGTTTGGATACCCAAAATGCCAGTGTGATATCTAAGCCCCAAGAAGCAGATGATCATGTCTGAACGCCTCCCTCCCTTTTTCTGTCCTCTTCATACTCAACAAGTGGAACTCTGCAGAGCAAAAGCTACCAAAACCATGAATGTGCCCAGGGCAGAGTTGCACATGGGAGGAAGATGCATGAGCAAAGCCACCCACCAACAGTCACAACCATGGCACCCATGGACAACAAGGAAAGATGCCATTCAATACAAACATATCATCTTCCCCATGTCCCTGGTGGCCACTTCCCAAAGCAGTGTTGGTGTCAGCTTTTCTGCTCTCGCAACAGCCACTGAAGTGCTGCTCTAGTACTTCAAAAGGGCCTGTTAAAGTAGCACTATGGCAGTCACCAAACAAGCCACTGCTATCTATCATCAGGGATAAGATAAGACATCAAAGTGATTGATTCCTAGCCCTCCACGTCATAGCCAACCGTAGGGGCCAGTGGCAGCCCACACATCCCCTCCATCCTGCAGGAGTGTAGATGCACATGGGAAGGACTGTCAGATTCCCAGTGGCTTTCTTTTTTTCCTTCAGCCAAATTTATCTCCTTCCTGTTGGCAACCAAGCTCAATTTGTGCTTTTGAAATTATTTCCTTACCTTTAAATAACAATAAGAAACACTTACGGAAAAATGTCTTGGTGCCCTGGCAACCAGTTTTACAATAGGAAATGGTGACCACCCACCAGCAAAAAATGATAATTATAGGCGCATAATCCATTCTATCAGTCCCTCAATAGCCACAGCATGAAATGACCGCATTAACACCCCTAAGACCTAATCATTCACCTTCATCCAATGCCTTGTCACGTAAACAGCTCATATAAATGCTTGTTATTTTGTTGGATGCAAAACTTGTCTGCTAGCCAGTGTAAAAATGAGGGAAAATTGTAAATGAAAACTCTTCCCTGATTTACTTTAAATTTGCTAGAAGATAGTCATTGATGGTCTACTTGAGAAGCAGCTATCAAGCTGTTTTTCCCGTTCTCTCCACTCTCCCTGTTGCTTAATACACGTGTTATCACCCCTCCTCACAGGACTGGGAGGAATACATATGTCACACTGTGAACCTGAAAAAAATAAGAACACATCTTATCTGAGCTGAGCTACCCTAAGAAGGTGCTGGCTGATGGGAGATAGGAAGAAGCTTGCTTGAGAAACCTCTGAAAGCCTCTTATGGCCTGTTGTGAGTCATCCAGATATGGGCTGCAACAGGATGATCCTAAGGCTAGTTTAGTATGTGACTTTCAGAGTTTTTAATAGAAGAAAGAAAGGAAAATGCATTGTCCCTGCTTCCTCCAAAAAGCATGTCCTAGGCTGCCATAAGGGCCCATATTGGTGGTTCTCCCGGCTGATGGTTATTCTCAGCAGGGAGTACATGGCTTGCTGTGTTGATACAGCATTTTGAGGGATTGTTTTAGTATGTGCTGCTTGAGTGAAGATCCCAGCCAACATGAAATATTGGCTGGGACCTTCACTCAAGCTTTCTTTAATATTCTTTTCATTCTTAATCCCTGTTGCTGTGGTCCACATAGAGACACATAGGAAACCACACAATCAGGAAACAACTCTGGAAAATGAAAGCGTTTGTGCAAAGCAGAGGATAGAAGTGAACGGAGTTGGCTTGGAAAGCCAGAGCTGCATAAAACCCACTGTTTTTTCATTAAGAAAAGACATTATGCTGGGACAATATCAAAATCCCTAACGTACCATCTGGAAGAACAAGTGTATGCTGCCTGCCATCTTAAAATCAGCTCTTGCTGCACTACAGCAACTGAATAAAAGTGAGAAAGTCCCAAGTCTGATGGACTGCAAAGGGGAAAAAAAAAGAGAAAGAAAGAAATATTACAATCAATTAAACAACAGAATTATTTTCCAAGGAGGCAGTCAATAAGGCAGAAGCACTGCAGATACAAATAGCCTGGAGGAACACACTGGTGGTTTCAGTGCAGCCAGCCCTTTTCCATTAGCAGAGGGGGATTGCTTAGCGGGACACATGGGGTCACTTTCTGCTTCAGTTCCTCCCAATCAACAGCTAAACTAACAGGTGCAAGCTGGTGTTTAAATCTGAATATGGATAATGAAGTGCTGCCAGAGTAGCGACGAGAAAAACGGCACGGCAGATGCCTGTTGAGATGAAAGTGGGGATACCGGCCCATGGGCTCCAAGGCTGAGCAGTGAGGAGGAGAGATTTAGCCTATCCCCAGTGCCATGGCTGCTGGATATCCTGTGTAATATGAGTGGGAAATCTGAACTCTATTACACAAGGTCAAGTGTCAGCATCAAAAAGCTATGAAAATCATGGGAAGTGATTATTAATAGCCATAGCTGAGAGGCGAAGGCCTTATCAGGTGGTCCTTTCATAAGAAGGATGTACCTGTTTTGTAGGGGAAGACAAGATCTCACCCCTTGGTGCTGTCAATCAGATCCTTTGTCTCTGACAGCAAAGGGAAAATACAGAGTGGATAGCAGTGGTAGCTTGAACAAGTTTCCTGCTCTGCCTCGGCCTTTCTGTGTGATCATGGGCACAGCAAACCCACACTGTTTTCCATCCTCGATAAGCAAGTAATAATCGTTTCTCTTTCCCTGGTGGCCAAGCATTGGGCTGAGAAGGCACATAGGATTACTGAGCTGAGAGGTTATTGTGGATCCCAGAAGCACTGGGTCATGCTTAATGAACTGTCTCATGACTTCTCATCTGTGTGGGCAAAATTCAATTTTCTTACCCACAGAAATGCAGGGATGGGACCTGCTATGAGGTTGAGGTGATTTCCCCTGAAGAACTGGACTTCTATGGTCTCCAGCAGGCATGAGATCCAGCAGCAACTCTTACTTTGCACTGGGTGTCCCAACCCACAAGAAATACCACACTGTAAGCCAACATTTCAGTCACCAGTATCATCATGTTTCAGAGCTTTCATCCAGACAAAGCAGGCAGAAGCATGGTGATTTTCTCTGTCCTGGTGAGTGCTTGCCCTGTGCAACAGCCTCATTTCCACAAATCCTGTCTTTGTTTTGCTCCTTAACTTGGACTCTTGTATTTAATCTACAATCTAGATACCTAAAATACCCAATTTTGCAATGAATAACTCTCATGGAAGCCACCAGAATGTAATACAGATTCATGTACAGTCCTTCTCACCAAACACAACTAATTTTCAAAATGGTTTAGCTTTGGGGGAAAGCTGAAATGAGATCACACTCCATGCAGGACCAACCTCAAAAATGTTGCCAGATCTGGGCAAGTTGATCCTGTGGTTGCAAAAATTCTCTCTCTTTGAGAGAAAGGGTGAGAAGATGTGGTACACGTGGTTTTGAGGGTTTAGATGATAGATGCAATCCCTGATGTCTTCTTTGAAATAAGTCTTACTCCTTTGTGGAAGAAAGAGCTCACAATACTTGCATTTACAGTGCACCTTCTGCAGCCCGTAACTGTTATCTTGATGAAGAATGATATATGTAGACAAAAAATGGTCAGAATATTCCCCATTTGCTAAGCAACAAATATCATCAGAGCTTGTAAAAAAAGGCCTACAAATTTGAAAATGTAGATGACTAGCAAACCTGAAAGGTCATCTTAACACATAAGACATTCAATGAATTCCTGGGTTGATCTTTGTCTTACTTCTTCCAGGAAAGGATTATAGTGATCATATTTGCACAGCCTCATTTTTTTGGAAATAAAGCATTTGATTTCATTAAACTAGGGTCTTTGCTTCAGAAAGAGTGGCTTGCTTAATAAAACTAGCTTAACTACAGCTAAAATATGAGTCTATCTGCTGCAATAATCATCTAGCTCCGTGATTGTTTCAGTAATTCAGATAGTCTGATATACAAGAAAGGAAAGTAAATTTAGTTTCAAATTGAAGGCTATGTGTGGTTGGCATATTTGACTTCAGGGGATATTTATAAGCAGATTATTCTGGAGGAACTTCAGCAGGTAAGACTAGGGCTGAATCTTTTACAGAGGCTCTCTACAGCTGTCAAAATAAATGGTGCTTACAACAGTCCAGCCTGTTGATCCTCCTATGTTATTGTTCCAAACACTTGAAAAATGTCTGATCCAGGGCTTCCTTATGCAGAGGGCATGATATTTTTATATATAGTTAAATCTACACAATTACCACTAATTTCACTTTCAGAGAGGTTCATCGAAAATGTGGTTATTTAAAGTTGCTATTCAGCAGGTCCTTAATTATAGTTTGCAAAGCCTGAGTATGTAGGAAGACCTGCTTGAAGACCTTTAGTTGTTGGTAAAGGGCAGAATTGAAGACATGATGCTTATTTCCCTACTTCTTTAGAGCCAGCCTAGGGAGCTTTTAGCCCACCAGTTCTCTTTGTCCCACATTAAGGAATCAAATCTCTCCAGTCCATGTAGCTTGCCAGTGCCTTGCTCAAGGCTGCAGGGTCCACGAGATGTCAGCAAAATAAAGAGTAAGGCTAAATGTTACACCATTTAATCTGAGCAAACCAGATTTCTGGGAGGATTAGCATCCTAGTGCAAACTTCAGCAGCTAGTTCTATGTGTTATGACACATGTGAAGCTTCTGAAGCCTCATCTCTTTATCACTTGAATAATACAGGCACCTTCTTAGGCAAACTACATGGATTTTAATTGAATATTTCCTTTAAAAAAATCAATGGCAGGAAAATTATGGGGTCAATATTGCATGACAATATGCACAATCCCCACAAATCACAGAACAGCAGAATCACAGAATGGTTAAGGTTTGAAGAGATCATTGGAGGTCATCTAATGATCATACACACCCACCAGACACACCCATGTAGGCAATATAGCTGTAGTGTGATTATCATTATAACAGTATTCTTCTGAAATCTGCATTCAGCTCCTGTTTCCTTGGGCTACAGGTAGGCACACACTTGAGGAGGGAGCACATAATTATAAATGTTGCAGCTAGTGCCCATCACTTCACCCAAAAAGACTGGGATGGCTTCACATTCTCATGACATTCCTTCACTGTGCAGAAAGGCGAATCACACCATCACTATGGTCTCCTCTTGTTCTTGTCCTTGCTAAAATAAAAGTCACCCTGTTCCTCACCCTGCAATTAGTTGCTGAAGGCAAGTGCCTGCTTTCACATGGCATCTTAAAAAGCCCATGCACTGCAGTTTGAATGCAGACTTTTACCTGTCCTGATCTGATTGCAGGAGACAGCTGACTGTGGAGCTGCATGTGATAGGGTTGTTTTTAAGGGCTGGCCTGATCTTTGGTCTAAACAAAGAAAAAACATCCCTCAAAATGACTCTGAAGGGATGGGACACAACATGAGCCCTTGGCTGATTCAGTGCAAGCTCCATCCATGCACATACACAACTGTGCCCCAGTCTTGGCTTAAGCCACCCTTTGTCTCCCAGTGACAGCCATCCCATTACAGGAGAGCTTTAGTTATGGTGACCTGAACAGTACTTCCCTGACAGTGTGGTCCCAGGGCAACTCAGATGACCCACCAGAGTTAATTAATAAGAATAAGCTCTATTTTATCTCCACAGATGGGATGGGTATTTCCAGCTCATCTTCTACAGATGTTTCACAGCAAGCATCTGCAGCTATGAGTCTCTGTTACTGTCCCTTTCTGAACTTTCTCATGCCCATAATCTGTGTCCCCACACCTGCTCCTCCCTAGTAATTTCCCATGCACTTGCCCAGGGCTGATTCTGAGCCCATGGATGCTCAACAAAAACTGAGCTCAGAGAAAGAGGCTGTGTTCGGTAATTCCTGCAGGTTTTCCTTCCTACTTCCTGAAAGGCATACATCATGTGCACTGAATTTGCTTTGCCATGCAGGCTCTTAGCCCTTCATTGGGTTTCTTTATCCCCTACATCCCCCAGTGCATAGCCATCTCTGCAAATCTGTCCTTTTCCCTCCTCCTCATTTCCCACTTCATTCGCTTCACTGTGTCCAGTTTTACCTAGATTCTGAAGCTCTGGCTCAAACAAAGACATTTTTTAGCTGTATGATCCCTCTAGAGTTAAATCTGTCTGCAGACTTTTCTTTTAACCCAAAATAAGGATGACTTTTTCTGGTTTAGCTTATACAGCTTGCAGCCTTCTTTGCTCCCAGCTACATCTGAGCCACTTCGCAGTTGTAACAGAGCGAGAAGTTTGCTGAGTGGCATGAGCAGAAGAGACAAAGGCTGCTGTGCAGCAGCATCTGCTGCTGGGACCACTCCATGTCTCTCTTGCCCCTTCTCACCTGAGCAGAGCTCTGCATGGATGACTGAGAGTTAAAAAAGTTGTGTGCCCAGTACAGCCTGCACAGGAGGAATCTAACCCAGCTTGTGGAGCTGTAAATCTGAAGAATTTGTACTAAAATCAAGATGCAGTTATTCCTTTCAGATTTACTGCTAATCCAGAGAGGATAAAAATCGGTCATCTTCCAGGTCATTAGCAGCCTTCTCCAAGCATTGCTTTCCATGTTTTGCTTTCCAAGCCTGAGGCACCAAGTATTTACAAAACATTGCAGCAAGGCAGATGCAACTTCTGAGGCACAGATCCCAGTTTTAACCTATGTAAAGAAGATCTTTAAATGGTCAGTGTTTTGGTTGAAAACTCTGCTTTCCCCTTTAAAAGAGCAGTAACAGTTAAATACATATGTTCTGTAGCCCTTGTTGCTCTAAAATGGAATATTATTGCCCTATCAGTGCATCAATGTCAGCAGCATCAAGGCTTATTCTCTTCCTTTCCTTTCACCCCCAGGCTTATTTTAATCCTGAGCTAACGGAAGGAGATGCAAAAGATGGTGTTTGACTTTGGGGTGAGGTCTTTGGGGGATCATGCCCTAGCTGCTTTGCCACTGAGCAAGGCAAAGCTGCTGCTCCACATCCCTTCTGGTGTATTGGGTTTACTTGGTACCTGTGAAAACCTTGCCAGCTGCCCACACTTCTTCAAAGAGCACCTTGGCTACAGCATCCCTCCCCTCAGCTCTCCTTGGGAAAGGGCTATTAGAGAGAAAAAGCTTCCCATCAGCTTCACTGGACTCACTCAGGCTTGGAAAGTCTCCATTCACAGCTGCTTGTACCAAAGGTTGGGGTTTTCTGTCAGGCTTTTTTCTTCCCTCTCTCTTCCCTTTCTGGCCTGGAAGAAAGTAGCAGAACCACAGGTGATGCAATTTGATTAGAAGTTCCTGAGGCTTAAATTAAAAAGAATTATTTAACAAGTCTCTGGGCAGTTAGCCCCGTATCTAACAACAGCCATGCCATAACCTCCCCCTCACTCCTTCCACATACATTTCCCTTCTCTTACAAAGGCTCAGCAAGATCCAATAAAATAAAATCAATTCTAAAAACCCCCTTCAGTTAAAAAGAAGAAAGTGGCAACTATAATAACAGAAAAATGACCACAGCACCAGATGCCAGATAGCTTGCATGCTGCTGTGTGACTTAGGCTGTGTAGCAACCCTCCCTCCCCGCCTCATGGGCCAAGTTGGGTGTTGTGAAGATGGAGATGCTGTCCACCGCTATTGACCTTTCCCTCATCCTCTTCTTCAGTTCTGCACAAGTCAGCTAAGCCTTCATCAGTGTAAATAAATTGGAGTCTCTGGGGGGAGGTATACCCACTGGCAGACAAATTTGAGGTGATGCATACTGCACCTAGCACTAATGCATTCCTCTGATGCTCTTCTCAGGGCTGATGCTTCCAACCCCACTGCCAAAAACCAGTCTCCCCATCTCACTCCTCCAAACCTCACTGAAGAGGATCCTGAAGAACCAAGATTTAGTTACTGAGAGACAGCATGCATGTATTTTTTTTCTTTTCTAATTAATTTTTAGTTCTGTGGTCCCTGCTGGATGACAATTTAGGTTTCATAAAAGCTGGACTTTCTCATACTTCCACTTCAGCCACAGCAGCTGAGCTTTACATGGGGTGAGACCTTGTAACAAAAGCTAAACTCTGTCTTGTCACTGGTACTGGAAGCACCAAGTCAAATATGAAGTAACTTTCCAGGGTACAGTAAATCTGTAGTAGCTGGCAATGCGGTAAATGAACTACGTGTTTTGAAAGCAGATCAATAGACCAGTTGAGCCTGGACAATTTTACTTCTCTGGTTCTGATATTTTTTATCCTATGTTTGTGTCTCTGTTTATCTCTTGTTTTGTTTCTGTTCTTGTTTTTTCTCTGGGACAAAATCAGCCTGACAGACATGAAATATCTGTTTATGCTGAGAAACTTTGCTCCTTCTTGTTTTTCTGCCTAAGCAAATTAAACACTTTGAATTTTAGTTGTCCCCAGCATGCCTGCCCTGCAGGAATGTTACTGGTGTTATTTGCAGAGAGATGATGCTGAATAGAAGAGCATAACTCTTCCCTTGGTATTTTACACTTCCTTTACTCTTGGTTGATTATCAAAGATTTCAGTTCTGTCTTAGCACTTCCTTCCAGCTTTGCCCAAATTATTTGTCTTGAACATTTCTTAGCTTGAAAGTGTATGCCAAGTTCAGTCTCCTACATGGTGATCCCAGGACTTCTACTCCAGCCAGAATACACTGCAAGTGTAGCCTGCTCCAGAGTAAATAAATCATCTTGAACAAGCAAAACAGACAGGAGAGACTCCAGAAGCATTTTTCACTTCCTGGGCCAAACTCTAGAACTGCTTGAATTTAACTTCCAGCACTTCATCAGCTCCCAAATAAAATAATAACAAGATACAGTCCAGATCAGTCAGAAAAGATAGAAAATGAGGAGGTGCTCTTATGCACTCTAGAAGCTTAATACTGCTTCTATGAAGCCCTCTGAATTCATTTATATGTAAAAAGACAAACTTTCATATATATAGAAGATCTGCTTTTACCATCTTTAAGGAAGTTGGAGCCATGTTTCCTTTCATAATACACAAGTAATACAATAAATCTTATTTGAAAATATTTTTGGTCTATTTCCTGAGCTGGGATACAATTAAAAAAATAAAAAGGAATAAAAAATGCCATTCAAAATGTAGCAGGCCAGAGCTGTTTGTTGGACAAAGGCATGCAAAACTCCTGAAGTTTAGCAGTCACTTCCAAAGACAAAGAATTCAGACTTTCCGAGGGCACTCTGCTTCTAACAAAGCAAGTCATTCCATTTCTGCAGTAAATCATAATCTGAAAATAAAGGACATTTCAAATGTCAATTGATGTACTGCTCTGGCATTGCTGTATTTTGGTAAGAAACCTATCTTTAGCTAGATTTCACTTTGAAGTTTGTGCAGGACTCAGCATTCATTTGATGTTCTGCGGCAAGCACCACAGAAGCAACCTTAATTCTGGCATTTCCACGCTTGTGTGGGCTTGTCTGCGTAACCTTAAGCCTTTTGTATGTGGCAAATACAGATCCTATTTCTCCTTGCCCTTACACTTGCTCTAGTCATTCATGTCCTTGCAAAGCAGGTGCAAAACGTCATGACTTCACTCACGCAAAAGATGCAAAGGTCAGTCAATGCCAGTATTGATGCCTCAAAGTTAATTACCCCCTAATTTGGGAGGGGGAGGGGGTGCTAGAATTGCTAATATAATCCTGAATTTAACAAACATAAAAGAGCATTTAATTGTTGTAGTTATGTTGTTATCCCCAGACACTTTCTCATTTTCAACAGGATATGCTCCTCTAGGGTAGGAGGTAATTGCTTATTTCCTTGTACACTTCAGTGGTAGCTCTAGAGTAGTTAATGATTTATTAGGAGAGCTGGAAGTGTTCAGCAGCTCTGCAAGTCAGCCAGCAGCACTGTGTCCAGCACCTTTGATGCTGATAAAAAAAGATTCATCAGCCCAGAATCAGGACCACTAATCAGGAGTGCTGCCAGGTGGTGACATGGTGATGATACAGGCTCTTTGCAGAGACTCCCTTCCTGTGAGATACCTGCCATGAGACAGGCTCTGGGAAGAAAAGATAATTCTGGCATAGGAAAGTCTTTTCCACCCTGTGTCTACTTGCTGCAAAGCCTCCTCCAGGCCAGCAGAAACACAGCTGTCTTAGCAACAAAGCCTGTGGTCTCACTGGAGCCCTCTCCAGGCTTTCAGGTTGTCAAATTAACATTTGCATCAATTCTATTTTCACATGACTCATCACTGAGGGATTCAGTCTCTGAACAGCCTGGAACTGACCTTTTTTTCAAAGCTTGACCTCAGGTAGGGATTTAGAGGAGGAGCAGGAGTGTGATTCAAATGCAGATGCCAGGGTCAGGTGGCTTTGGCTTTTCAGGGTATAGCTCATAAAGGAGGAGAACTGTTACTGCACAGGGAACACTTGTGATACATACTTTCCACAGCCTCTTATGGGTTTGCAAAAAAAGACAGCATGAATAGAGATAAGGCAGGGAAACAATTGCAATGCAGCAGAAAGTGTACACATGGGACACTAACACTGAGACTGGAACATATTTTTGAGGAAAGACCTGTGAGTTGCATGACATTTACCCAAATCCTCTGCAGTCTCTTGTGCCAGGGTGTCCTTTTTGCCTGGAACAAGCTGGGGCATACTAGATCAGACTATGGAGAAGTATTTGCAGGGGACACTTTTCTGAAAGCATAGAATAATAAAGTCCTGTGTTTTGGTTTGGAAGCGACCTTAAAGCTCATCTAGCTCCAAACATATTCCATGGGAAGGGACACCTTCCACTAGACCAGGTTGATCAAATCCCCATCCAACCTGTCCTTGAACACTGCCAGAGATGGGGCAATCGCAACTTCTCTGGGCAACCTGTGCCAGTCCAGGGTGTCTCACCACCCTCATTGTGAAGAACATTCTTCATATCTAATATAAATCTCCTTTCTTGCAGTTTAAAGCCATTCTCCCTTATCCTGTCACTACATGCCCTTGTAAAAAGTCCTTCTCCAGCTTCAGGTTGGAAGGGACTTCAGGAGGTCATCTGCTCCAGTCCTCCTGTGCTTTCCCTCCGTTTCTTGGAGGGGAATCAAAGGCTTGCAAGGAATGAGGAGAACCTGTTGGTTTTAGGAAGTTCACAGAAAAATGACTGGGACCACCTTACAGAGCAAAGTCAGTTCAACTATGTGGCAGGCCCCCATTCCCAAATGGCACACTTCTTTTTGTGTACACCCACTCTTCAGCATCCTGACCACCAAAAATCCTGCTTGTATCACCCAAAACCCTTTTTCTTCTTAGGTCTTTGACTTATACCAGTTTTGAGAGCCACCAGCAGCTGTAGTTGAGAGGGGCACAAGACTGACATGGAATATTCTGGCTTCTCCTGAAGGCTTGTTTTTTACTAATTGTCCATTTTGAGAGGTTTTTGGCTTGTTCTTATCATGAAAGCTGGTCCTGGCAATACTCAACCTTCCTGTGCAAGAAAAATATCCAGGGCCTGAAGTTGCATAAATGTCACATGGGTTTAAGGCATTTTTTCCCCACTCACTCATAAGCGTCAGTTGCAGTTTCTTATCCACAGCCTGGGAGTCCAGGAGCAGTTTGTGTCTCCTGTGTCTCCTGTATCTCATCACAGGGCACTTTTCACTTCAGAAATCTCTCTTCCCTTCTCAGGCTACTCCTCAAGTCAGGAGAAAGACTATCAACTGACGTCTGAAGTGTGGGGGAAAGCCCAGTAAGTAGCTTGTTTTGTCTCTCTGCAAAGCTGGAAGCTGAGGGGTATTTATAAGATGGAAAGACACAGGACCTTGACCCTTTCTCTCACATTTTGCTGCAAGAGATTTGAACCATTGATATTCCCAGTCCATCATCAAGAGGACTATCAGGGAAAGTCCCAACTGCTGAAAACCTCATGGCAAGCCATGGCAGACCCCTTGCCTGTCAAATGACATAACTATATTATAAAGCATATAGATAAGCTTTGAAACTGCTGGGAAACAGATAGGAAAAGCAGGAGAAAGAAAAAGAGTATGAGGCTGCCTCCATGCCAGAGCATTGAGCCAGCCATCAGCAGCACATGCAGACCCAAGCTAGAAAAGACCAGCAAGTCTTTGTCCTTCTCACTGTTGTGGACACATTCCTCCAAATGCAGTAGCAGGATTTCCTTGGCCTTAGGGGTGTAAAGTTGTGTTGGCTCCCCACAACAAGCACTGGACAACTTCAAGCAAGAGTTATGCTGAAATGTCTCACAAATTATACAAAGTAAATAAGATAAGAAGATGTCCTCCCATTTTTTTTTTTTTCCTGAGGAGAAATAATTCAATTTATAGTGGTTGTAAACAAGATACTCTAGAGGGAAGCACAGTATTTGGGTGCACGTCTCTCATACCTCTGAAATTTGTCTTGCTGATCTATAAACTGTTACTATGACTCAGCCAGAAATTCCAGCTACGTTTTAACGCAGATCTCTCTTTTCTTACATTATGTGGGCCTCATTCATCTCTTTTCTTCCCATAAAATTCAGCTGTATACACGTAATATCGCAGAAACACAGTTGCTGACATACAAGAAAGTGCTTTTCCAGAGATGAAGTTTGTACTCTTGTTCTCCCTTTCTCTGACATACTTATGGTGCATGGTTGGCAGAAAAGTTTAATACCTAAAACAGGAGCCCCACTGTGGGCACTGTGATGTTAACAATTCAGTGAATACATTTAATCCTTTCAGCAGGGTGTAATGCATTACCTGGCTTTAGTTGAAAGAAATTCAGTGGAGGTTTGTTTCTGATTCTTGGATCTTTCACAACAGCTTTACAGCCCACCACCAGGCTCCTTCTTTTGATGGGAACTGCCACTGATTAGCACTGATAACACAGCAGAAGAAGGACTTAAGGACTTCTTCACATTTTAGTCATCCATATGCTGATGAGGACAGCTCCAGATCAATAGTGTTACTGTGCATGAAACCATCTAAAATACAGTATTTTGCTGTACAGATACATTTATACATATATATAGGCTGGAGTTTATATTAAAAAATATATATATAGGCTAGTTTAATATAAAACTCAGAAATAGGGGATGAATGTAGACCAAAAGAAACTTAGAACCTTGGGGCACCTACAGGTTAAATAGCACCTGAGTGATGGCTTTGAGATCTTTGGTTATGTTGTGATTTGTGCCTTTAAGGTTTTGGTTACAGTTTTTTGGTTAAAGTTTCGAGAGATTGAAATTCCCAATTAATTTTATTTCTCTAGAAGATTTTCATGGATCATTAATATGCGCAGTTTATTAAGTAGGCAATAATAGCATTACAACAGAAAAGAGGGAAAAAGAATCAGTGCAATAATTTAATCATGTGGCTAAGCCTGCATAATAGCAACAGAACTTCTGAGTTTCAGCAACTCCACGTCTGACCTTGAGATAGCTGTATCTATCTGTTCATCTGTCATCATCAAAATTACAGCCTACATTACAGACGTGATGAAAACTTGCAGTCCTGCCTTGGAAGTCCACAAAGAGCATCTGATGAGTGGTACCTCCCGCACATCACAAACATAGCATTGCTTACAGGGAAATCTTGTCACTAGAGATACTGGAGCATAAAATCCCACTTACAACCCCTCTGTTCTTTCATTTCTATTTCTTTTAGTAAACTTGTATCATCACTATTGATTGTTCTATTAATACAGCTGACCAGTACTTGATCAATTACCTGACCAGGCACCATGATTCACCATCTACCTAATTGCATCCAGGAAAAAAAGAAGTATTCAGCCCTTTCATGCTCTACTTAAAAGTAATACAATTGTTCTGGAAAGATGATAATGGTGTTGTGCCACATTTTGAAACAATATAGCTGTTAAAAACTCATTTGGAAGGAAAATAATGATGTTAGGTATTGAAAGGAGAAGTGATGTGAAGGCTCTGTGTTTGTTGCTCTAATTGTTTAATGCAGTAAAACCATCCAACTCTTGTCAATTATGTCTTTGTTTTAAAGACAGGGCTAGTAATGTAAGGGGAGACATGGGGATGACAGGCCTAACTGCTGCTGGCATAGCCAGGTATGGCTCCAGTGTGGTCACCCTGGTTTGGACAGTTTTTACATCAGCAGAAAATCTGGCTCTACAATTATACTTCTTCCAAAGAGATAACTGCATGTTTCATAGCAGGCCCTAACTCTCTAGCACAGTCTTTGGTGCTGAGTCCTAAACAGAAGTGTATCTCAGAAGAGTTTGACTCAGGAGGTTGCAAGTGCAATTTGGAAAACCTGCTTATGTGATTAATGCATGCACAGTGACAGTAAAACAGTACATGTCTTTCTTGCTGTGCTAGGATGACCCAGACTGCCTAAACCTCCCTGTGTCTCCAGCAGGGGATGTACCTCTGAAGGGTCAAGCTAGAAAGCTAGGATGCCCAAGATGCACCATAACTAAGCCAGAGAGATGGAAAATTAGACTACCACCCTGTAGTGCTGGCCACACATAGGAGGACAGACCAGTGCTCTGTTCTCTCCTCTCAGGACCATTGCTGGGTTTTTCAGTAAATGACTGTGTCTTGTAAAGGGAACAAGCAATGCTTGAAGCAGAGAGCAGCACCCAGGAAGGCCATCAGAGAAGACACAGCAGCACCACAGGATCATCTGGGCCGAAGGATCATCCATTACTTCGTAGTTAGGAGAGCCTCCCTTGACACTTAACTTTGAGTTTCTTTGATGGCAAATTTTTTTCTGCTCTTCCCCCACCAACATTCCCCATCATCCCAGATTAGAATTTCATCACACACACAATAAAACCACAACTGCTATATTCTACATTCTATTCATCATTTTCTTTAGTCACACCTCTGTGATATTCAATAAATCCTCCCTGAAATTGACAGCAGTCACATGCCAGAAACACAGACATACCATTAGACATGTTTCCTCTACTCTGGAATAATGCAATAATGGCTAGGTAATGAAAGCCTGCCCCTTACTAGTATGTTGAGCTTTGTGCTTTTTCTTTTGCATATTCAAAATTTTGTCATTTTTTTCTCACAGATCAGCCCTACCTGATGTGGACAAAGCCTTGTGAACTGCACAGTGAAGGTTGTGTCAGAACACCACAGAATGAGCAAAGAACAAGTGAAATAAGAGCAAGACAGGAAAAACTACATGAAAAACAGAAAGGTAGAGGGAAAAGTGGCAGCAAAACTATCTGCAAGCCACAAGCATCCAGGGCCATTGTTCTGTGCCTTTTTTGAGACCTGTGCAAAGTCACCACAGAAGTGAAATGGCAACACATCCCCCTCTATGGGTCAAGGAAACATGTAGTAGGACACATGAACACATGTCAGGTAACATGAAATAGCATTGCTTTAAAAAAATGCCAATCTGTACACAGAAGTCTTCTCTTTCAAGTTTTGAGCTTTCATCCTGAGCTCTGAAGTGAGTATAAGGCAAGAGAGTTGCAACTGCTGGTGGACCCATGATATCTGCATCTTTTGTTGTGAGTCCTCCTCACAGTCTTCCTTTCTCATTATGTTCCTCCTTGGCCTGGGGTTTCTTTTGACTTTCTTCTAAACACCAAGGGCAGAGTTTTCATATGTCAGTGCTTAAAATTAGGCCGTAAGCACATTTTAAAATAAATATCAGGTCAATAGCAGAACCACTTCAGTCCCCATTAACACAAAGACTGATGACAAACTACCGCAGTCCACATAAGATGACTTCTAATTATTTCGTGTCTGAGGTAGGAAAGTAAGGATGTGCTCTCCCAGAGTGCCTCCTGAAAATCAGGTTGGGGTATTTGTCTCAGTGTATCAGGTGGGTTTTAAGACTCCTATAGGGAGGTTTCAAATTTTGGCTCTTACTGAGTTGAGGATCACAAAGTGGAAGAGGCAGCACTGTCCTCAGGCCACATGCCACATTATAGGTGCCCCTACAGCAAGTGTACCCCTTCCCTTTGCTAGCCTGTCGTGGTTTGAGGCGCTCAAACAGTTCTGCTCACTCACTCCCCCCTCTTTCTTCCCCAGTCCGAGGGGATGGGGAGGAGAATCAAAAGAATGCAACTCCCACAGGTTGAGATAAGAAC
>JASSUY010033837.1:0-28448 GCA_032466535.1 Forpus xanthops
AAGTCCTTGGCCAGCCTAAACTTTCTAAGCCATAACTATAAACACTGGTGTTATCAGCGCTGTTCCCAAGCTGAAAATCAAAAACACAGTGCTGCACTAGCTACTATGAAAACGAAAAAATGACTGCTGATGATGAACCCATGACACTGGACACTGCGTATTTTGCCCCTGGTATTTTATTCTTCATTTAAATATGCTTGCTTGTTTGCTGTTACCATATGTTCCTACAGCCACAGCCAGCACCTCTTCTCATGTCGTGCTTGATTGCTTTTTTAAATTGCTCATTGCTTATACCTGTATATTGCTATTTGCATGCTGTCAGCACTCTCTGCCCTTGTGATGTGATTTGAGCAAGTGGATGCATATGTTTAGGTGCGCTTATGCATGCGCACATATGGACAGAAACCTTAAAGTACTGTGGGGACGCCAGACCTGACTTCATCAATTCATCAGCTGCCTTTTGCATCATGGAAGAGGGTGACTTTTCTTCTCTTAAGCATTACTTAAGTGATACACTCAGGACCCTTAAAAAGAGCAGTCTTTTCCCTACTCCTCCTCCCTTCTCTGTGTTCCTTGGAGGGAGAATCAGAGGCAGATGAAATATGATGAGTGCCATTAGCAGTGCTGATTGTGTCATGCAAATTAGAGACCACTGCACCTTGATATAGCTCTCAAAATCACGCAGAACTTGCTTATGCAATGTCTGGCCCCTTGATGGCAAGAAGAATCACTGGATTTTAGCTTTTAAGATTGTTTGCACTGCTTAGTTACTCCTAAGTGTAACATTTGTGTCTGCTGCCTATGCTGAATTGGAACAGGCTCATAGCTCCTTTAGTGATAGAGCCTATCTAACATTGTCTGAAGCATTAGTGGCAGCCACCAGCAGCAGATGGTTCCAGGTCTGTTCCTTTTCCCCAAAACAATATTTACTGAAAGTAGTTCAGCTGTGTCTCACCCTAAGAAAATGGACAGAACTAATGTTTAGCGCTCAGTGGAGTGCAAGTGAAGTTGCTAGAAAAAAAACTGTCTTTTTCAAAGATTCCTTCATCAGACGTGCACACACAAAAGACAAAATCAACCACCAAGCAAGTCCAAAGAGGGAGAACATGTAGAAACAGGCCCAGATAGAAATAGTCCTTCCTTTTCCAAATGCACCCTTTCCCAGATATCTATCTGGTTCAGTTGGTTTGGAGACAGAGATCTGCTGCTTCTAAAACATAACAGATCTTTAAAGAAAGAGAACCATAGAAAAAGGGAGGAGGAAGGTCAGCTTTTTATTAGCTTGGTCTGGGCTTCATGGGACATGGTCTGTGGAGCACCTTGGTATGTTTCAAGCCTGTGTGTTTTTTAACCTCCATTCTTCTTGGTTATCCTTTGCAGTGGAATTTGGTGTAAGGAGTAAAGGGAAACTTAGCTTCTTTGAAGAGCTAGGTGTCTCACTGTTTAACTTACTCAGTTTGTCCTTCTCACCCTGACACACCTTCAGGCAGGAAGAGCACAGGTCTTTCTCTTGTACTAAGTAAAGGGTTTCTATGCGTTTAATGGAGTCTGCATTCTCTTCTTGCTGTATTGAATCTGGAAAAGGATTTCTGTCTGCATTCAGTTTCTTGAGCTTGGGAAGATTTTTCACACTGTTTGGGATGGTGGTCAAAGAATTGTCAAAGAGACCTATTTCCTGAAGTTCCTTCAAGGCCCCAAGGCTGGTGGGAATACTGTCAAGACAGTTCAAGCCAAGGTTGAGAATGTGAAGGTTCTTGAGAAGGTTCAGTTCCTCTGGCAAATTTTTGGTGGTCAGCTTGTTGTTGGATATATTCAGGTAGAAGAGGTTCTGAAGTGTACCTATTACCTTGGGCAAGTCCTCAAGTTGGTTACTATGCAGGTCCAGCCAACGCAGTTTCTCAAACTTCTGAATGCTGCTTGGAATCTTTTTTAACATGTTTCTGCTCAAATCAAGTTCATCCACATCAGCCAGTTTCAGAATGCAATTGGGGAAGGTAGTGATACCCATCTTGCTTAAGTCAAGACGACGTGCTCCGTCAGGAGCTATCCGGATGGAATTTTTAGCAATTTTTAAGGTGATCTTCTTCCCTTTTGGCTTCCCCTTGGCCATCTCTCACTGAAAGACAGACAGGTATGCCAGACAAAAGTGGATAAAGTGTAGAAACTCCAGTAAAGCCTTTTAAAACAGTGGCTACTTGTCCCTAATTAAAACAAAGTAATCACATAGTTAAAATTTACACATGACTCAGGGACTCTTCAGAGTTTGGGTTTTTTTGTGTTGATTTTTTTTGTTGAGATCAGGACTTTTCAACCCTGAAGCTGCAATTCTGAAAGCCCTTCCTGAAAGTACTTGAAGTAGGTGAAATTCTGACAATTTACATTGTTTTATTGCATTGTAGCACCTATATTATGTTAAAAGGTGAAATTATTGCTTTCATCCCTAGATACTGATTTGAGCTCAGTATGCAATGAAACTGAATGAAATGTGTTATTATCCATCAGCTGTTTGAGGAACTGAACAAAATATTTTGTGGGTCTCAATCCAGTCCTACACTTTAGGGCCTGCACTAAAAGAAGCTATCCAAAATTGTGTTTACTATCCCAGACTGAGTTGCCTTCTTACATGCCTGGCACCTGTTCACAGGTTGGTTAAATGTCCTGTTTAATGGACCTAAGTTTAAGGCTCTGCCTGATGTTGGAGGATTTAGATATTTAAAGCAAATTATTAAGAGTATTGTCTAAACCAGGAACATAGCAGGCTCCCAGATTTGACAGACTACTTGAAGTTCACACATCCCCTGCTGTGCAGACTGTAACAGGGGGTCTGTGTCAGTGCTGCTTAACCTTGCCTTTCCAGCAATGCTGTGGAATAAATGAACTCCCAATACCAAAGTGCCATGCTCCCAAAAAAATGCGTGCAAGTGTCATGGTCAGACTTCTGATTCGTATTGATTCTCTCATCACGTGTCATGTGCTTTGTTGGACTGAGCCTTGTATGAGTAGTACTCTACTGTAGTCTTAGGTTTGGTGAACTATCTCTCTAATCAAAGGTCACCAAATACAGCTGCTAATTGTGGCTAGTTCAAAGGAAATAGCTGATTCCCTGAAAATGGATGACAATGTCCCTCTCAGCTAGAACACAGAATGGGTTACAGCTAGCTAATCTCAGGATGGTACTGGTGCTCTGGCATTTAACTGAGATAAGACTCATCACAGCTTTGATGAATGGTTGTTTAGGACAAAATGTGAATTTATCAACAATACATTTCCCTATTAGAAAGGCTTCACTACAAACCCTTGAGGCTTTTTGGCTACTCATTAATCATGTGCAAATACATGAAGGGGAAGTTCAGGCTGCAACTAAGGCACTTAGCTCCTTTTCAATTATATGCGATAACCCAAAGTAATGCATAAGCAAGGAGGCTGTCTGTCAGTTACCACTCAACTTTCCAGGAGCTCTGTAATGAGGTAGATGTTTTAGAAAATCCTGAAAGCAGCACCGTTTTGCCCTAAGGTTATGTTCCCAAATTGAATCTGTTATTTCATACAAAAATATTTAAACGCAGTCAAATCTTTCTGTGTCTGTCACTCCCCCGTTTCTATCTCTCACTAGCACTTACAGAACCGTGTTACCATTGTATCTGAAGCCCTCTCACTCTTTGCTGTATTTAGCCTTAGAGTGTTCCTGTGGCAATACTAATTCTATTCTTTCTATAGTGTAGACTAGTAACTGAAATACTTTATAGTGAACAATCAAGCCCTTTTTTTTTACCTTTGTTGACGTTAGTTTAGGTCATTTGTCCAGGAGTGGGTAGGAATTTCTAAAGATTAAAAAAAAAGGGGGGGGGGGGGGGTTTATCACAGTTTACTCATTTTAAGGTTTTGATGCATTATTCTTGCTGGCAATTCTGCAAAGATGAAGTTCAGCTGCATGGGAAATGCCAGAGCCCTACTGCTGGTACAGGATACCCTAAGTCTCTTAGCAGTGCACAGAGTGTGACTACCATGCTTCGAAAAAAGATCTGCAGGGCAGCTTCCTTGCATTTCCGCTTGATAGAAAGAGAATTTCTGCTTCCTGCAATTGATGTGAACCTTGTGACCTGGTCCAGCTTTCTTTTTTTCTGCTTTTTGTGTTGGATGAGTTGACCAAAACATTTTGATCAGTGAAGCTTTTCGGACAAGTTAATCTTTAAAAATATGAAAGGGAGCCTCAAGGGAAATATTATTTTTTTTTTTAATTAAAAATTTGAATTTATTTTAAAACACTTTTTAAAACATCTTTAAAACTCTCAGAACGAAAACATTTTGCTCAGCTCCTAAAAATTTTTTCTATTACTTTTCATTTAAAATCCAAGGGGGAACACTGATTCAAACTTGTTATTTTCCAAATACCAGCTAGCCAAAAAGCCCGCCGGTTCCGCAGCTGTCTGCCAATGCCGGTTCCCAGCATGGGCATCCCTCAGTGCTGCGCTGGCCTAGGAGCACTAGAGGGAGCCTGGCGTACAAGGTTGAGTGTGGCAGGCTTGTCAGGCAGAGCAGTAGATAACCCTTTGGGTCTGACTTCAGTTCTGCCAGTAACTTTTGCCAACTTGTTACGAAGTTTGACACTGGACCTTTCAGATTTTTAGAAGTCCAAACAAGCAGATCAGAGTAATTTTCCTGAAGATAGATGTCTTTGTATGATGTGCTGGGTAATGCCCAGGCATCAGAGATTAAATACCTCCTTTAGTTGGATTTTTTAACTCCTACTGTGAACTTCTAAGATACACTGATCAGGAAACCATGAGTCCCTAGGGAGTGTTCGTACTTTCCAAATGCTATTTCTTGTATTAAAAGTTGGAGCCATATTTCAATCTTAGAAAAAGGCGATTTGCCATCCCAAAGATAGAGATTAGAATTAGAAGTCTGCAGAAATACCGCAGCGCACCAGACAACTTGAAGAGGATGAATGGCTCTCTTGTCTCTGCATGCTTGTAAACAAATTATCAGTGTTCCACAGGGCTGTAGCTAGAAGTAATGGAGCTTACTTAGCCACGTCTCATTTTCTTTAGCTCTATATAAGAGGGCTCCATTTCTGTAGCCACTGACATTAAAAATTCAGGAATCACAGGAGCCCTCCTTGCTATAAATGTTAATTGTGCCTGTTCAGTCTCATGCTCACAGTGCATCTCCTGGAATAGCACAGGGAGAGGTGCATGTGTTGTCCTACTACCTAAGAAATTATGGTAAGAGAGAACTCTCTTATTTGCTTTAAACCCTCATCCCACTGCCAGGTTTACCTTCTGAGTTGCTGACAAGCCTTTGCCCAGTGGTGGTGTGTTTCTATGTGATATAAGGTCTTGCTAAAGAGGATCTTAACTATAAAATGCTTTCCTGGTTTATCTGCACTTGGTCTGGATTGGGATCTTGAAAGACCAGGTCTAACCCCAGAGCTTTAGGAGTGTTTTAGAGGCACAAACCTTTGAGGCTGAACTGATACAGAATTAAGTAGAAAATGTATCAGGGGCATCATGCTGTCTGTGGTGCTCTATGTTGCTGGGAGATGAAGGAAGAGAACAGACCTTGAGCATAAGGGCAAGGACTGTCAATGTGTCTCTGAGGCAAAGGAGAATTGGAGATTACACCTTAATTGCACTTAAGCAATTGCACAGGGCCCAGTCATAACCAATTGTACCTTAAGTCTGTTTTAAGAAGGAGATCCAGTCCTAGAGGGATACAGATTTGGACACTGGTGATGCGTGTCTTTTATCTGAACCTTCTTTTCTCAGTATAGGGTGGTAGGACCAGAACAAGCCTTCTGCCTGTGACACTGTCTGGGTGTTTGACTGCTGCTGCTGAACCCATGACAGTGTTTCAAGACCTCCACCTCTGTGCCTGTTCTTTTCCACTCATAGGTTCCTGCTTCCTACTTCACTGCACCCAGAGCTGCACAGAACCATTTTGATCTCATCTTGATCTAGTCTGTGAGAAAAGTTTTCTCTGTCTTTCCTCCTGAATCTGTATTACAGAGCAGGCTTGCCAAGTCCATCAGAGCTGTACATGCTCTGCACCTCTCTGGGGGCAGGAAAACAGCGAGGAGACTTACTCTAATACAGCCATAGAGTAGTTCTGTGGGAATCGTAAAGTCATACAATGTTTTGAGTTGGAAGGGACCTTAAAGATTTTCTAGTTCCAGCCATGCTGCCATGGGCAGAGACACCTTCCACTAGATCAGGTTGCTCAAAGCCCTGTCCAACCTGGCTTATTGGTACTTTCATATAAAACTTAAACCCAACATTTGTACAGCAAATGATTTTGCATGAACCAACTCAGTTCCAGCTACAGTAGGTTTTTATTTCCTTGCTTACAAGCCTCTTACTATTTCTTTGTTGTTGGATACAACCTGTTGTGGGAGAGAGATTAATTCACTGACCATCTCAAATGCAGTCTCTTGTTAAAAGGGAGGATTAGACTAAATCCTGCTATGAGCAAATAGAAAAAAAGAGATTTTCTTTCTTATTTTTTTTACTTTTCTAGATCGTTTCAGAGCTATCACACAGTGCAAGGTCACTTACAAAACCAAGGCCCACCAAGAGTTAATAAAAATATAGTTTAAATTTACAATTCTGCCAGACTGCCCCCCTGCATAAGTTCTTGCCAGCTAGCAGCTAGGAAGACTTACAAGGTGAGGTGAGATGTCAGAAGCTCCTTAGGAATTTTTCAGTTGTGTAGGATGAACCTTCGTTACTGCTCAGTTGTCCTCTACAAACTCTTCTCTGAGTCAGGAATTAGTCTTTCAGTCTGTAAATAAACATGTGAGCAGAGAGCACAGGACATTTCCTTTTTGGAGTCCTGCAAATTCTGAAACCAAACTTCCTTGATGGAAAATGGCAGCTCTTCAAGAAACTTGTGTATGTGAATGTGCAGAGGGAGGAGGAGTGGCAAAAAGGACTTCCCCTGCTCCGGAGTCTTTCTCTTCAGTTCTTCTTCCACAGCCTGTGAAGCTTCCGTTCCTAAGCAACAACAATGCTAAGTCCTTGGAGATCATTAGCATAATGTCTGGTTGCAGCATGCAAGTTCAAGCTGGAGGGAAAAGAACTGACTGACATGCAGTGCCCGGAAATGTTAGATTTCAAACTATGCAGAAAGAAAAAACATCTGGACCTTGTTAGAAGCTGTTCATCAGCTTCTACCATCACCTTAACTGTCCATTTTAGTTGTTTGGATATTTCATTTTACTTGGCTGTAATACAGCGTGAGATATTTGTATGTGTATTTTAAAACTCACATTTGTGATACCACCCGTAACACATGCCAGATCAGATAGATACGAACACAGAAGGGAAGGTTTATTCAGCACCTCAACAGGGAGGATATGAGCTGCAGTTTATATTCCTCTATCTGTGACCCTTCAAAAGTGCAGCTGGTACAACAATTTCCCTTTGTAGCATGTGAATTTGCTAGAATTTATCTCTACAACTAGGGCTACCAAGCTCAAATTTTTAGTAACTAATTGTAGTAATTTCAAAATAGTATCTGGAAAAAGGAACTATGGAAGAGAAGTAGCTGTGTGTTTCGTGGTAGGTATTGCTCACAGGAGATGCAACATTGAGATCCCTCTCCTGCTGATAATTGGTCACAGATATTATTGGCATCAAGAAACTGACAATATTGACGTGCTTGCCTGATTCTAGGGATGGAGATTGCATTCTGCTTACCTCAATGAATTCATTGAACTTAATTGATGTTTTTTTTCACAATCTGCAGTGGAAATGTTATCCCTTTTTCTAGTTTAAGCCTGTGAATATACATGGTGCAAGCAGTGTTCCGTAAAAGAGGCAGATTCCTTTCTCCTTCCCTAGCCCCTTTGAAACATCCTACTTCAGGGAGACCTACTTTAATATTAAACGTGTTTATAAATTTTTTATTATACTGCTCTATTCTTTGAGCACAGACTCAGAATACCTAGAAGGTAGACCGGTACAATCAAACAAGGAGGACACTGTCTGTTCCTTTAGAATAAAGTAATGCAACCTATCACTTTTCTGAGTTTAAGAGAGACTTGATTGTTTCACAGAGAAAGCTGACATTGCTTGTATTCTCTTTCTTCCTCTTTTTGTAGTAGAATTTGGACCTAGGTTGTGGCTTACCAGGAAGGGGACTTTCCTTAGAGTATTTTTCGTGATTGCAAGGATTCTTTAAGAGAAGGGGGTTAGGAGAGCCTTGGCACTGTTTTGCAGACTTAAGAAGTCTGGAGGATGGGAGGCAGAAAATGAAAGCAGCTTTGTGAAGTCTAAGAACCCTTTAACTTCATTGAGATTTTAGTATTAATTTCAGTGGAGGCAAAAATCTTATCCTTTGAGATTATCTCATCTGCAGTGAATCTCCAAATGCATTGAGATCCACCTGTCTCTAGCAAATTAAGAGCACTGGCTATCACAAGAGTGAGATCATAGTCTGATGTTAATGGAAGAGGGATTAATAAATCACTTATGTATAGCATAGCCAAAGGTGGATCATCATTAGTACATATCATGCTTAAATTCTGCCAGGGCTCATGCCTGACAAATACCTTGTAGATTTAGGTATTGATAGCTATACAGGCATGTCTCTTAACATCACATAACTTCACCCCCTCTTGAAGTTTAGTTATTTACATTTATAAAGCACTTTTGTTTCTTTTTGAAACCAGCCTTTGGTTATCTATTTATTTTTATATGCAGTTACTGTGGTTGATTAGCTGCAGTTTATCTACTTTGAGCTTTGCTGTGCTGGCTAGAGAAGTGTTGGCAGGAGGAATGCTGATGGATTACCATGGAGAAGAGAGGAACAGGCTTGAACTGCCTATAATGTGATTCATGTTCTGAGCCCCTGTGAGTCAACAAGGGAGAATATAGAATTCTGGATCTCTGGGGAGCTAAAGGGAGCATCCTGCGTTGTCCCCTGAGACCCAGAATGGTAGCTCCTACAGCCGAGTGACTACACTTAGCCTCGCCTGTTTTCATGGCATAGTGAAGTTGTTAACATCTTTGAGTTGGCTTCCAAAGTCCAATTGAAAGATTGTTTTGACCCTTGTAGAGTCCTTATTAACTGTTTAGGGCTTGTGACAAGCAGAGCAAGAGTTCCACTAGAAGGTCATGGCACCCGCAAGCCAGCATATGTATATTTGCATGATATGCACACAGACTTGCCCAGCTTAGTCCTTTGTATTATTTGTATTTTATAATGCTCCCACTTTGAATGTTGGAGGACTGATGTATTGAGGAGGCTTGTACATGACATTATGCCCTGCTTCCTAACTCAGCCATAATCCAAAATAAACCTGGGTGGTTCTAGTTAGCCAGTCTGGCCTTGTGGAAAGGGAAGACCCTAACTTGATGGCAAACCTATCTTTGGTGGCAAGTAGCCTAATCCAAAACACTTCAAGCAATGTCAGGAATCCTCATCCTCTTCTATCTCTTTGAGAAACACTCTTTGAGTTCCAAATATCTGTTGAATACCTTAGAAAGGGCAGTGGAGCAAAGCTCTGTGAAACCTATGATAGTTCCATATGCTGAGCAGGAGAACTAAACAAAGCTTAAGAGTTGAAGACCATGTTCTAGAATTGGTCCTGGGTTTTGTGTTTGTTCATGGAATAGGTTATTACTTAGGCCACGTAAAATACTTCCCTCAGATACACGATTTTCTCTGAAGAGAGTACCTAAGCAAGGAATAAAATAACTGTATTGAGAAAATGCTAATGTTTTATGTACACTATTAACTGGTCCAGGACTGAATAAGCAGTAAAATAATGAGTCATAAACATGAGAGGTTGTTTGCAAGAATTTACTACTGCAAATTCAATAAAACTGTAATGATCATAGACCATTCTGATGTTTTATTTAGATCTTTGAGGCTGCTTTAAGCCTACCTTTTCTGTGGGTTTCTAGTGTGATCCAATACAGAGTGCAAGAGTGCAGAGTAACAGCTACTTATTCCTGTAGCAGTTTCATAATCTATGGCTGAATTGATTTCCTTCACTTCAGGAAGTTGGTAGTCCTGCCTCTGGCTGCCACCTTAGAATTAGTTTAAAAATATATACTCAAAAGGAAAAGCATCTCCTACCACCAGTTATATCGTATCACATCAGTAACCCTGTTTACCTTGTCAGATCAGAAGTTTCTTTAATCCATACACTTGTTTTGGTTGGGATAGAATTATCTTCATAGTAGCCAGTACGGAACTACTGTTTAGATTTGCTAATAACCCTGGGGTGTTTTATCACTGAGCAGTGCTTACGCACAGTCAAGGCCTTTTCTGCCTCTTACCCCACCCCGTCAGTGTGTAGGCTGGGGATGCACAAGGAGCTGGGAAGAAAGGCAGCCACGACAGCTGACCCCAACTGACCAAAGGGATATCCAATGCCATATTACATATGCTCAGCATATAAAGCTGGGGGAAGGAAGAGGAAGGGAGGATGTTTGCAATGATGGTGTTTTTCTCCCCAAGTAATCGTTGTATTTGGTGGAGCCCTACTTTCCTGGAGATGGCTGAACACCAGGACTGCAAACAGGAAGTAGCAAACTATCTGTTTTGCTTTGCTTGTTCGTGCAGCTTTTGCTTTACCTATTAAACAGTCCCATGAGTTTTCTCATTTTCACTCTTCTGATTTTCTCCATCTCACAGTGAGGAGAGTGAGCGAGCAGCTGTGTGGGGCTTAGTTGCCATGTGGGGTTAAGTCACGACAATCCAGAAGCTGTCACTTGTCTCAGTTTGGTCTCTAGGAACTGACAAGAGCAAGTCTAGATACTGGTATACCTTCTAATTCAGTGTAGGTGAAATGTGACTTTTGTTTGCTCAGAACCTTTAACCTTTTCATATTTTCAAATTATTTCTCCTGTTTAGAACCAGCCTGCAGATGGTTTGGTTATTTATTAAAACTTGTAGTAAAAAGTTGCATTTTGAGAATAAATGAAGTGAAAAAAAAGACACACATTTACTCTATTACTTCAAAAAAATACAGAAATGGCATCCCTCTTTTTAAGGAATATATTTGTTTCAAAGTGCTTTATGCAAAAAGAACATTACTGATATGGAGACTGAGACACTTCTGTCTTCAAGCCAGTATTTTCAGAATGCTTCAGAAAAGCATGAGCCTTTGAGAATCAGGCTTCAGAATAGAAACAGACAGAATTAATGGTACCTGTCACTAGCACTCTAGATCTACAATGAGATGAGACTGGGAGCAGACTGATTAACAGTGTGGCTTAGTTCAGAACAGCTGAGGAGGTTGCTCTTCCCATCTGTCCATCTGCCTCTGCTGCAGGGGCGTCTTCTGTGCCTGTGAGTCAGCTTCTGAATTCTTGCAGTTTACCATGTGGCATCACCACCACAGTTCACGGTGGTATCTGAGGACAAAAAGAATCCATCCTTAGCACCACTACCCTACTTCCTTCTTTTTTCCTTTACTAAATATCATACTTTAAGTGGCACTTCATTCAGGAGCAGGCTGGCAAGTAGGAAAGTCAGTATGTCATAGGGAGAGTGACTGACAGTAATAAATTCATCAGCTATCTGAAGCTAGACTGTCTGTTCATCAGGGAGACCTTTCCTCCCTAATGAAAGCAGTAACAAAATTTGTGCAGTACTGTGGGTGATTTCTTGTTAGAGAATGGACATATGCTTGCCTTGAGTGAAAACAACTATGTGCAGCTTGCCTTGAGTGAAAACAACTATGTGCAGCTGGCCATGTAGCAGGAGTAACTCTTGGATACATCTGTGCAGCTGAGCATGGAAAAGAAGTAACTCCTGGATAGCTAACAAAATAAGAATGCAGGCCTGGAAGATAAGAAGGAGCTAAAATAAGGAGGTTGCTAAATTGGACTGTAAATCTTGCTTGCTTACAAAAACTACACTTTAGGTTCTCACAAAACATGTTAACCAATAGTATGTTTGTTGCTAGGTACAAGTAACCAATCGTAGAAAGATTTGTAATGTTAGAGCTGTTAGCCTGGAGTATATAAACTGTAACTGTGCCATCAATAAATGGGCTTTAGTCTAATCATGTTGATTCCTGACTGAGTCCTCGTGGTGCAGCACTAACCTAACTGATGACCTTCTGGTTTTAGAATTATTTGGTCACTGATAAAACCTCAATATTCTTCTAGTTTGGTGTTCTCTCATTTCCATGGGATGAGAGCAGGGGGAACAGGGAGCACAGATGTTCGTGTTGATTTTTTCTTACTGTTCTGAAGCAGGCTATTTCAATTGAATGCTTGTTCCATACAGGAAGCACTCAGGAGGGGAAAAGGCAATGCTCCAGAAGTGGCAGGTAAGCTAAATCTTGGCTGCACATGGTTAAGCAAAGAATTTCAGCACCTGTCTACATGTCCACACATAGATACGTGGGTGTATGTATGCATGTACTTCAAGGCCTAAGCTTTTGTTTTGCTGCTGGAGGTGAGGTTATTGGCAAGAGGAGCAGAGTATTTACATCTCCTTATTGCTGAAGTTTTGCTCCTCCTGCTGTAAAACATATGGTGCTACTGTCTGGCAGATTAAGTGTGATTTTATGCCCATTTTTAAACTGACACCAAAGATAGACACCTAGTTGAATGACTTTTCAGATTATCTGTACATCTAAATCAATGTATCTCTTGTTTTCCCAGATGTTTTACTGAGCTGAGAGATGCATTTACTTTCCTGTACCCCTGATCTTGATAACCCCAGAAACACTGAAGAAATCTATACCTTCTTGTTTATATGTAGCACTTAGTGCAGCCTTTTCTGTGTAGGCAGTTGCCCAGGATTTTCCAATGTGCAGACTACATGCATTTGGCTCACTTTTAAATTGGGAAAAAGTGCTCTGTATGCAAATGCAGCATAAAAGCACTGCATGATTATAGACAAATGTAAATGGCCTATCTGAGGAAGAGCCAGAATAAGTACAGATTCAATTGAGTAGATCATTGTGTAAGAGATATTGTGTCTATCTGAATGGCAATGGATGATTAATGACACTATTTATAATTCTTGTCCTGGTTGACGTGGGAGCCACAGGGCTCCGAGGGTATCTTTGAGGCATGGTGTTCAGGGGTGGAGTTAGGAGATCTTAATACTTGTTTCTTTTCTCTGGCAGAAAAGGGAGATCAGCAACTTTGATTACCTCATGTATCTGAACACATTGGCTGGCCGCAGCTACAATGATTACATGCAGTATCCAGTGTTTCCATGGGTCCTTGCTGACTATCACTCCGAGGTCAGTGCTTGCTGCAGCTTTCTATACTTTCTGTGGCAGCACCCATATGAAGGTTTGTTGAATGATTCCATTGAAGCAGAGAGGCTTAGACCAAGGGTTCGAAATTTGAGATAATTTGAAATTTATTGATTCTTTATAGAATAGCCTTATCATGTCCTGCCTCAGAAAGGTGTATGGACATCTGTCAAATACATACCTAGTTAAGGAAAGGCTGCATTGGCTCAGCACACAGGCTGGGACAGGTTTCTGTGACCCCTGCCAGGAGGTTTGAAGAAAAATGCCTTAAGAGCAATTTGCAACCTGGCAGATCATTCGTGAAGCTCCTTGTGCATCTTTCAGTGGCACATGCTACCACTCTGAGTACCATCCCAGTTCTGGAGATGGGAGTTTTAGTAATGCATCTGTGACCTTCTTGTACAGGTGAAACTTCCAATGCAGTGCTATTATCCAGTGTCACTGAGCTAAACATGATATCTAAGACTCTAAAAATCTACATCTTTGCTGGTTTTGCTTTTCAGGTACTAAACCTTACTAATCCTCACACATTTCGGGACCTATCAAAGCCCATGGGAGCACAGACTGTGGAGAGGAAACGCAAGTTCATCCAGCGCTATCATGAGGTGGAGAAGAGTGAGGGTGAGTGGTTTAGGACAATAACAGACAGCAGAGGCTTAAGACCCTCAGGCCTTTAGGGGTGCTCATGAATCCCTTAAAACTGTCACCCAAAAACTTTCCAGAACTGTGGCTAAGGGAAGCACCATGTGGAGGTGATCCTCCCACTTCTGGATACAAACTGCTTGAGGATTTGGATAAAAATTACTCTTGCAACTACTGCCTTAATGTGCCTTTTACTGCTGCATTCTGTTCACTTCCCTTGGGCAGGCAGAGAGGCTACAGCAAAAAGCAATATTCCCTGGAAAAGACTGTGCTGTTAGCCAAGCTGAATACATTAGTCTCATTTGTTAGCTAAGCTACATATAGGAGACTGCTGCATGCAGCTTAGCTAACAGCTACTTTAAGAAAAGGAAACAGGATGTCAAGGCTGTTGAACTGTGGAGATCAAGACCTTTTCTGGCACTAATGGGAAAAGGGGCAGTCTGGAAAGTAAAAGGCCTTATTTTTCATAAAATTAAATGTGGAAGGCAAAAAAAGAGCATACAGAGATGGTAGTAACTGTGCCCATTAAATGCCAATATGCGAAGTGTGCTTTCGCTTACAGATCCTTGAACATATCTGCTTTACAGACCTGCTACCTACTTAGTTGTACTACAGTAACTGGATGATATTGTCTTGAACTGGTGATATTTTGCACTGGAACATGATTTCTGTTCAATTTCCAGGAGACCTGTCAGCACAGTGCCATTACTGTACTCACTACTCATCAGCAATTATAGTGGCATCTTATCTGGTCCGAATTGAGCCATTTACCCAGACCTTCTGTTCTTTGCAGGTAAGGGTGCAAGACAGCTTCAATACTACACCTCAGTATGAACCATGTAACAGATTATAGTGGCTGTGTAATGTAGGGGGACTAATTCTTTTGACATTTTCTGTGGACTGGGTTCAGCTAGGGCTCACTGCTATGTCTGTTGAATTCAGTGAAAATACCTTCATGGGAGCATGACTGATGTCTGATGATATTGTTTTCTTCAAAGGGAGAAAGTTTATTTACTTTTGGTCCCATGATGCCTTTTGCAAGAGCTGAGGCATATAATCACTTAGACAATGTTTTACTATCTGTCTAAACATAAGCTTCTGACTTTGGAGCGCGCGAGACTTTCATGGTAGGTATTCTAAAATCAAGTGTCCATACATTAATGCAGCTATGGGCAAGTTCTTGGGGTTGGTTGTGGTGGCATAAAGAGCATTCCTGGGCCGTTTGAGGATGCACAAATTGTAGTGGGTGAGGAATGATAGGGATCATGGGATCAACTCCCTGACAGGTAGAGAAGTGGAGGGAGACTATATCCACTGCTCCAGGAGGAATATTTTATTTTAGCTTGTTTTGAACTTGACATGTTTCACAGTGCCAAAAGCACTCACCATGAAATTGAATTTCATAGAAAATGAACTTTGACCTTACCTTTCCCAGCTGGTCAGCATAGAGGGGCACCAAATTTCCTCATTTCTCCCTTCAGCAGGCTGTTGATGATGCACAAGCACAGACGTGGGCTTTAGCAGACAGTTGTTCGCCTTATTTCTGTAATATGTGTTGTTTTATAGCACAGTCTGCCAAGAGGACAGATCCTTAAAAAGGGGTATCTTGCTGAAATTTACCTGTCCTTACGGAGCAATGTGAGACAACATGACCAGAATATTCCACACTCAGAGACTTCTGTATAAGGGCTGGCCATGCCTCCTGCAGCTTTCCAAGTGCTTTGCTATTGTGCTGGTCTTTATTTTTTCTTTTAATAAACTAATACAAATAAAGTGCTGTGCTAATTAAGTAATAAGCCCTATGATATTGGCTGTTGCCAGCAGTATCTGATGGGTTAGTGAACCACCTGAGGCAATAGTTACCATGGCACTCTGTGAGCCATATGTTAGCTGCAGTCATGAATGACTGTGGAGCAGTTATCTCTTGTTGTAAACAACAAAGGCTGCTGTATCTCACTGGCACACTTTTCATGCATAACAAGTTCCCAGTCTGAGTAGCTGCTTTATGGCTGTGATTATGTGTGATTAGCAGGTAACCAGTGTTTCTTGTGGGGGTAGTTGTCTTCAAAGGCTGCTGAGAGCCCAAGCACTCAATTTTGTTTGGATATGGATCCACTGAAACTGTTGAACTTTTTCCACTCTCATTCCTTTGCTCTTATGTTATTGCATCTTCAGCTGAGCTCATTCCTGTCAGTTCCCGCAGGTGACTGGTCGTATAGTGGCATAGGAACTGCTGACTGTGAGACTTAAGAATTGTATTATCATGGCAAGAGGAGGTTGGAAAAGTAGTCCCAAACTTAAGACCTTAGAAGGGTGCTGAGCTAGGAGCTGTGAAAGTTTCTCAGGGTCTTAAAAAGTCAAAAAGCAATGCTTATAACTGCAAACTGCAAGTCTGAATGCACGAGGAAGTGCAACAATTTGAGTGTGCACCTTGTGCAAAATTGGTGTTCTCATAGCATCCTGTTTTGCAAGATTTGCACATGACCACAGAAGAAGGCAGTGAGGAAGTTTTGCTTCTAGTAAGGGAACTGTACAGGAATTTACAAAACCTTATTTCATGTTTCATATTAGTGTATTGAGATCTTATTCTGGAGAAAAGTGTCTATGTGTTTTGCATTATTGTACTGGAATGGGTGAAAAACTGGCCTGTCAGACAGCTGTTGAAGGATACTTTACACTTCACCTTAGCCAAGTGTCCCCTGCAATCCTTTCAGGAGCTGGTCTCAATATGACAAAAAGCAGTAAAGGTTTCTGTGTTTAGTGTTTCCATTGGAAAGGAATTCTAGAACTCCATGGCCTCAATAATTAGTGAGACTTGGTTGTGATTCAACTTGGCTTTTTTTTTTTTTTTGTCTCTTATATTCTTGTGCCACTGGTGTTGCATCTCAGCTAGCAGGCTGACCTTTCCTGGCATTTACCTCTCGTAGCTACTTACAGAGAATAGGGTTCTTACTCTTCATTGTGTGCTGACTCTTGAGCAGTCATTTAAGCACTGTCTGAAGTTAATTGCTTCTTAGTGTCTCTGGGCATGTGGTAAGACTTTGCACCTTCACAATTATCTCTTAGAAACACTTTGAGGTCTTTGGGTTTAAAGTACCACCAAGTCTCAGTGATGCTTAAGTCTATAAGCATAAGTTCTAACTTGTCTCTAGAGATCACTCGGACTAGTTGCTTTGTGTATGAGCCACTGAGCTCCAGTTTTAAAAAGCATATTTTGATAGTATTTCTGATGATAGTGTTAGGCCTCTACTGAAAGCAAAGATAACAGAGACTTGCTGTGTTTCAGAAAAGCAGTAAGGGTTTGTGTCGATTTGCAATCTAAAGGCATAAAGCAATTCTTGATACTCTTTTTCCCTTTCAGTGCAGTTTTGCATTCATAGAGAGAGAAAACTCATTAATTCTGATATAAATATATGCAAATAAATTTATTAATATAGGAAATGGGAAAATCAGTTATTGCTTCCTTTATAAATAATACAGGCTTAAGTTTTAAAGATATTACTTTTCCCTAAAATGAATTAGACAGCCAGGGAAAAAATCACATTTTTTCATGGTGGTAATATCTTTAACCAGATTTGTCACGCTAACAGCATTTCCTATGTATATATTATTTTTATTTAATACAGGTAATCTTTTTATTACAAATCATATTGTTTCTCAGGAGATTACCATCAGCTCTCATAAAAGCTGCAAAAAAAGATGAAAAAGCATCAATCACCACCAGACACAGCATGCTGCGTGCAGATTAAATATACAAAGCCCTTTAATATGCTTCAATGAGATACTTGTTAGCTGTTGATTTATTTATAGTCTTTCTTCTACTCTAATTTCAATTTGAATTTGACTCCAAGGGTCTACCTAATAATGATGAAGAACAAGATGACCTTGTGCATCAGATTAACTCCAGCTAGGCTTACTCATGTGATTAGCCACTTCCTTACTCAATCCCTTGAGTGGGTGTGGGAAGGCTTCACAGTTGTTAGTGGTATAAGAAGGACAAGGGGATACAGCAGAACTATGCTGTCATTTAGAAATGAGGCTGAACCAAAAGCCAGCTCAGAATTCACCTCAGGGGAAAACAGGGACAAGTGTTTCCATCTGGAATATATGTTGACTTTTGGTGGGAGTCTATTCCAAATACAAGCAAAGAGTTGTGGCTTCAGAGCTTATGGTTTATTGCCTCCTGTGTTTTAATAGATATCCATAAGGGTAGTTTTTGCCTAACAAAAGATACTGTAAAAGTTATTTCTTGATTTGCAGTTTGCAGACTTAGCAGAGTTTGTAGGTCCAAAGGAGTTGCATTGTAATGGTGCAGGTACTTGGGGAGTCAAAAGGGCAGTGCTTCTTACCATCAAAAACCAATCTGGCAACTGCTGTACAGGGTTCATCAGGTTCATGGGGGAAGGAGCCCATCCATACAGCATGAGGATACTTAGATACTATTTTTCTACTTAGTACACTGCAAATCAAATCTTCAGCTGGCTGTTGTGCAGGACAGTAACCTCCTCATATGGCACATGCAACAGCTCACAGGCAGAGTGAAAACTAATCAAAAGCTATCAGGTTTTCCTGAGAAGTCAGTCACAGACAGAACCTGACTGCATCGCACATTCATGAACAGATTTACTCTTGCACCAGCTCTGGGTTTTAGTGTCTTAATTCTGCAGTCTCAGTGGCTTATTCATTTTGCTCAGTGAAACAGCTTTGAGGATTGAATGGTTGAAAATAAACAGTCATCCATACATTTTCACTGCACTGTAGAACTATTTAAAGATACTTGTTTTATCTCTGTCAGTCTTTCTTGAGCCCTGACAGTGAGATGTAGTGCTATGTTTGATGATGTATAACCCAAATTAGTTAACCCCAATGAGAAGTTCCTATATTAGCTTGGGAGCATGCAGCAGCTGGGTAACTATATTGCTTCCAGAACCTGAACTAGCTATTAAGAAATAATTTGGTTCTGTCACTTTATACTGTTAAAAAGTTAGCTATTTCCTGAAACAGCTTGTTCTTTCTGACAAACTCATTCAGATGATCTCCAAAAAAAACTGATTTGGATATTTTCATTATTATAAAAAATTTATGTTAAAATAAATCCTTTCATGCTTAATGTAGGAATCCTTATGTAAAGATAAACATGGATTTTATAAATGCATACAGTATCTGCAATCCCATTAGAAAATCATGTATGGTTCCAATGTAAGGCATATATATTTCATTCACAGAGTTAGTTATCTATTTTCACTCTTCTTGAGGCCTTGCTTCAGAGTGATGTCCTCTGCTACTAAGGCTGCTTTTGTCTAGTGTTTGATTCTCATTAAACTAAATGTGTTTACATGCTCTCACGCTGTGAGGTAGTTTGTTTCTCCTTTCTTACACACCAGTTCTGCTTGGGATCTTCCTTTCTTCTCTTTATGCTGTCTCTCCATCCCATAAGGAAAGAACAGTCTCTGCAGGTTCCTACTCGCTGTGCCTTTCCTCTTTGGCTGTGTCTGATGAATGTTATTTCATTGGTACCCCACCTTCCCAGAGTTTTTTCTCATGTATGATTGTTCACAACTGTTTGGGTCACAACTGAAGTGAAAGCACTGAAGTTGTGTCTACTGCTTGCAAATCACTTTGGGGAGAAAGGAATTAATTGCCCTCAGAAGCATTAGTGATGGATATGCTGATATTCTCAAGCTGCCCATGGTCATTCCTACTTGTCTTGTGTTACTGAAAGCCATGCTAAGACTCCAAGCATCACAGTGTTCTCAACCTACATATGTACAAATCAGGTCTAAGACAATCCCTAATAAAAGATCAGTAAATAGAGCTAGGACAGATCTTGAGATATCACCTAATCAAATACGTGATAAGGTAATTATTGCAAAGTTCATTAGGATTCTTCATCTGCTTTTTGATTAACAGATTATTCACACTGCGTTTTTTCTCTCTGTCTCCATTTCACAGGGCGGGAGTTTTGATGTTGCTGACAGGATGTTTCACAGTGTCAAGAGCACATGGGAATCAGCTTCAAGGGACAACATGAGTGATGTCAGAGAACTCATCCCTGAATTCTTCTACTTGCCAGAATTCCTAACCAATGCAAATAATTTTGAACTTGGTAAGTTCTAGAAGGTACTTCAGTGCTCTCCTGCTGCTCCCCAGCATCCTATGGGGGAAAATGAAGCAGATCATGTGTTGAGAGTTGGTCCCTTGACTACGTGGACTGATGAGGCTTTCCAGCAATAAGAGATAAATTTTAATCAAAATAAGGCTATAAGAATACAAGTTTCTGATAGTTGAGTGATATCAGAAGAACCAAGTTTCTAGCTCAGAAAGGATTGTATTTCCTCTTAGGTACTGTGCAACCGAATTACACATTTTGTCAGACAAAGGCAGATTTTTATATAAGCAATCTAGTTGGCTGCTTTTGAAAATTTGGGCTGGATCATCATATCTACGTTGCTGTGAACAGTATATTAATTTGACTTTTGGAGGCAGATCGATTATTAAATCATGTTGATGAAAGGTGTTTTTTTTTAAATCTGATGTGAGATCACAAGGTGAATAAATTTGCTAAATGCCCTCACTGTCATCCTGAAAGATCCTGTTCAAGTCACGTGAATTTGATAAGTTTTCCCTGACCTCAAGCAGCATCATAATCTCTTCTGGATGTACACTGTCTCTAGACCTTTCTGCATCAGTGATGAAAGGTCAGAGAGAATCCAGAAAAAAAAAATACTATTCAGAAATAGGCATGGCAGTCACAATTCACTTAACTCTACAAGAAATTCACAACTCAGAGAAATGAGACATTCTAAGATAAGAGCAGAATGGAAAAAAAAGATGTTAGAAGATTGTTAAAAGATAAGAAAGCATTGGAGTAGCTTTATCCTGAGAGGAGGCCAAGAAACAGAGCCTGGCTGAAGTCAAGTTCCAGAGACTGACCTGGGTAGAATTAAGGGACCTAAAAAAGACATGAGAATCTTGACAGTAGAGGACAAATATAGAGGAAGATTTTACAACAGGCAAAACCTGAGTCTATTCATAGCTACACTGTCAAGAAATTTGCAGTTACAGACCTGAGCCTCAACTTAGATTTTAATTAATCCAGTTGCACAACACTGTGCTCTGATCTAGCACCTGCTTGCCTTCTGTAAGGAATCAGATTGCAAAAGACATGAGAACATAATCCCTCTGAGTAGCAGATTTAGTAGGAATACTGGCAGTTAGGCCCATAGGATTATGTATAAAACCAAAATTGTGCCAACAGTTTTGTCTTGTCTGAGTTTGCGATCTATGCTAAAATGATCTGTAGTGAAAACATGCTTATTTTTACTGTATTAGTGACAGTTACTAGAACATTTTCTCAGTGCTTTATTACCAGATCAGAAGTCCTAATCTTTTCTGCAGTGTTCTATGGCACTATATTTGATGTATGACCTGAAACTTCATGTGAGAAAATCACCTCAATTTCCTTTGACTTCAGTGTTTTAGAAAAGCTCCCTTTGTGATTCCCGCAGGCTGCATGCAGGATGGAACAGTGCTGGGAGATGTGCAGCTTCCTCCTTGGGCAGATGGGGACCCCCATAAATTCATTCTCCTACACAGACAGGTCAGTGGACAACAGGATTTCTGATAAAATGCTGAACTGGGTCCCAGTAAAAATGAAATTCTGAAGGCCAAAGTCACAAATTAAAACGTTATGTACAAATGCATCCCACCAGTGTGGAGTTTGTGTGGGCTCTTAACTTTGCATGTCTACTCATCTGCCTAGCAATTCACCCTGAAACAAGGCCAACTTTCCACACCAGGTGAGGTTCATATCTAGGTCTGTGGTATGGAACTATTTCAGCCTGTAAGTGGATGTGAATATAACGTAATGCATACAGATAGCATTTATATGCATACAGTTCCACGTTGTTGCTAATCAGCTCTTTTTTTGTTTAAACTATCTACTTCCATCTGAGTCATGCCAGTACTACAATTATTTTTTTTTTTGTTTTGGAGGGAAAAGCTAATGTGACTTCCTGCCTTTAATGGAGTCAGCCTTAGCAATTCAAAAGCAAACAGCTTTAAACTCCTGAGACTTACTGCAACTAGTGCTATCTATTAATAGCTAGAAATTCTTAACTTCTGTATGATGTCACCTGCTATGTAGTAGTGAGTGCAAATGCAATTCTGTATGAAAGATGGTACATTGAACACAGACTGCAGCAAACTATCTTGGTGCAGGTCTCTTTGTTATTGCTAAAAAGAGGAGGGGCTGTACTACCGTGCCCCTACATTACCTCATCAGATTTCTTCTGGCAAAAGTAGTCAATCTGTATTTGCGAGTGCATGCAGATTGTTGATGTGTACGAAAAGTATGATGATTCTATTTGTTAGCATTGGTGGAACTAAATAAATAGCCCACGATTTTCAAGGCATTGCATCATCCTGCTTTGTCAAGTACCTTCTCAGTGGGTTCTTCTCACCTTTCCTGTCCTATGCAGGTCCTGCCCTTGCAGGTTCAGCTTTCACTGTCTATGATCTCTTTGTAGGTGATTGTATCCAAACCTGTGGGTACAACTATCTTCTCTATTTTGGTATCTCCAAATAAGCCTTTCCTCAGCTGACCTCTCCAAATGCTGTTTTAAATTCTCTGAGCTCTGACCTGAGTAAACATGAATATGATCTAAGCCTATGCTTGCCACATTTTTGTGTAGTAGTCCTGCTTTCATTTCTTTTTAAGGACAGTTGAGTATATAGTGAGATATTTAATTTTTAGCATAATCAATTAAAAGGTTCCTGTTAATCTCTACTGTGAATTCATGACCTGAGCACTTCATATCTGTGTCAGAACAATAACGCTAAAAAATATTTAAAATAAGTTAAATTTCTGTCTTGCTGCTTTACTTTTTTTGAAATGGACAACTTTTCCATATATATATTAAAAATGCTGTTTTCAATAATTTGAAAATGTAATTGAAAGTAGACATCTATGACTTTTTTCCCCAGAATCCTACATTTAATATATGAAAGATTGTGAATTTCATAGTATTTCATTGGTATTTCAAGTTATGTAGTGTGGAGAATAGCTGCTTACTATTATTAGCAGGTCTCAAGTACCTCCATACCTAGTGGCTTGATTGTGGTGTGCTGCCACACAGTTTAGTAACCTAAGCCAAGCCAGCTCATTGAATTTACAACATATTCAGTAACTAATTAGTCCCTTTGCAGAAGCTAGATTAATCTTCTTGTCCTTTGTTTTAACTTCTATTTGTGTAGCTGTTACCTGTGTAACTCAGATCATAACCCCATATTACTGGGCTGACAAGCACATAGTGGGAAGACTTGCCTGGGGAAAAAAATGTGTGGAAGAGCTTTTCACCAGAATAACCAGGTTGAAATTGGAGTGCGTCAGTAGTAACAAGAAAATATCTCAATAAATCCTTTCAACTTTCTTTGTTATCAGAAAAAATCAAAATGAATTTTTCATTGTCATGTTTATATTAGATTACAGGTTGAACTGAAATAGTATTTTATAATGTAGCTGTTATTGCTTATGCTGTATGGTGTAGATATATAGCCTCATTTTTACTATTTTTTCCAAATTTCGAACTGGGAGAGGGGAGCAAATTTTCGTACCTGAGAAAACTTGAGAGTTGTGCTATTTGTTTTGATTTGGAAAGAAAATACTAGAATCTAATTCTCATTTTTCAGTCATACCCTGACCCCTGCTGTCTTTCCACCACATATTAGATTATGGGGATAAGGGAAAAATATTTTTGCCAATGAATGGAGATGCAGAAAGATTAAGAGCCACGTTCAAACTGCTTAAGTTCCTGCACATGCACAGTAATAGGTATTACTGAGTCAGGCATCTCTGAAGCTGCCTAGAGAGTGATGTAGAGGCTCAGGGATCTAGTCACACTAAAGGATAGTGGAAGGGAAGAGAAGCATGAGTTTTCATCAGTGCCTGTAACCACATGATGATACATCTACACTGAGGAAGGAGGTCCTTGTGTAAGTGCTGTGTGCACTGCAGGCTTGCTGCTTAACATACAGTCCTTCCTAAAATGAAGAGTTGAGCTTAGGGAGTGTCCAATCCCTTCCTTTGCAGGGAAGCAAGTCAGTGCTACCCACTGCAAATAGGTTTTGACCACTGAGGTCAAATATGCAACAGTTCCTGCTGTCCCCCAGTGACTCCAGCAAAGGCATGGAGGTGTAGGGGCTCTCTGGCTTCTTTCTCTGCTCTCATGCTGTCCAAGGTGCTTAGTCTCTGTTCTTCAGTTTCCCAAATATGGGAAAGAGCACTGTCCTTCCCGAACAGAGGTGCTACAAACAGAAGAGCATGGATGTCTGAAAGCCGCTGCGATTTTATGATGATGGGTTTTTTTAAAGAAACATAGGAAGAAATGCTGTTTCTTATATTGTGACTTGTTTGGAATGTGAAGTACTCTTTACTGCTTGTGTAATGGTGAGCACTCTGAAGACACTTACATACAATGAGGAGCATCTGCTTTTGCCTTACACTTTGGAGTAAGACTGCAGATTGGAAATGATTCTATCCATCATCCCTGTATAGCATAGGTTTGCTCTCATTGTAGAGCAATCTCAGATTGTGTGAACTAGATTTAGTTTGGATGAAACAAAACCAAAAGCTGCACTCCAGTTGTGTGCTCCAGATGCTAGTAGCAGTCAGCCTGTTGAAGCAGACTAGACCTAGTTTCAAGTAAAGCTCCCACAGTGCACATAATGGGGATTCTGGGACCTCTCTAACATCTGTTCTGTTCTACAGACACGCTTTCACTGAGCTGCACTATTTGATAACATTGGTACAGCCGATAAAGCCACACAACTTTTACAAATTAATTCAAATTTCAAATAGGAACTGTTTAGCTCATGAAAAGATCACATTTACAGACTCATGTTCTTAATGATTTGATAGACCTGATTACACCTTATGTATGACTGGTGCAATATTCTCTCTTCAACCAGGGCTAGTACTAGTATGTTACACAGGAGAGTGCAAGAAATCTTGCTGTGGAAAGAAAATTGATTAGCCTGCCTGGGAAAGTTCACCAGAATGAAGAGCTAGAGTTTTTTGAATTCTGAAACATGATAGTTTCTCTCTCCTCTGCAATCATCCACCAGATGGGAATGTACTTGTTTCTTTTTTAGGGGACTTCACAGAAAGTTTGGTGCATTAAACAGATCGAGGTCAGCACTGTTTTGAGGTTTGGTTATTGTTTTAAAGACTATGAGAGGGAAGAATTGTTCTTGATATGCAACTCTGAGTACCTCCTTGTTTCACATTTAATAAGTTAGGAATCTAATCTACTAAAGAATTAATTTACTTCCTCCTTAGACCACAAGTTCTTCCTCCCTGGCTGGGCTTGTCATAGTGCTTAGAGAAATACTGAGGGGCTGCACAGTTGCAGCTCTGTTGGTTGCTTTGTTTTGCTCTGGCAGTGATGCTAGGCAAAATTTACAGTTTGTAATTCATAGACTAACTGCTTTTATTAATAAGGATGAGTTCTGAGTCTGTTCATAAGTGCTTTCCTGTTGTTTGCTGGGGACAGATTGTATGCTGTGCTTGTTCTCTGAGCTGCTGTGTGATCGTTACAGCTGTGGGCAGGGTCATTTAAACCAGCTGCACTGGGCTAACTGTCTGCTCTGTGAAATGAGCCATTGTTCTGGATCCCATTAGTTTGCTTATTTCTGCTGTGCTTTGGGTGGGATGGTCTGCTTGGGAAACCTTTAACTGATCATTAGGGAGTATTGCACAGTCAAATGATTCAGAGATAGGAAAGTATTTTTAATAACACTTAACACTGCTGCTTGAACCATTGGGCAAGGCTGTTTGGGAATGCATAATATTTTGGTGAGGCAGGTGATGGCACTACCATTTAGTGAAGCCTCATGGGTAAGGTTGGCTAATGTGGAGGTGGGAAAAGGTTCAAGTCAGACTTGTGCCCACTGCTTTTGAACTTGTTATCTGGGTCTTCCAAGCACAAGTTTTCTGCTTGAGTACATTGAGCTTTCTTGGGAGCCCACATTAGGGTGGATATATTACCTTACAATTTACCAGTTTTCTTCAGCAGTAGTTGTTTCTTCTTGTCTCATTAATCCACACACCTGCCACTATGGGTGGCAAATCCAATCAAAATTAACCATGTGTTGTTTTGGGAAAAAAGAGCGGAGCACAAGTTTTTCCAGGAGAAGGAAATCTGATGCTGCAACTATCTGCACTTGGACCCTGCAATCAAACCCAGAAAATCTTGAAATCTCTGTCATACAGTTCCCTTGCTGCACCCCAGCTCTGCTGGTGCAAAACCCTTCCTGTCTTGACTTGCAGCACTCCTTCAATTTCACTACAAGCTCTGTATTATCTGCTGGCTGATGCAGCCTTTCCTGATGTATCCTTCAGACCCAACTCAAAGCCCCTCTTCTAGTCATCTCACTTTCCAATGTATTTTTATATGTATCTTCTTAAATAAAGTCTCTCATATTCAGTGTGTGTCTTAACTATGACTGACTTATTTCTACGAATAGAAATTCACCTGTGGTTTGTCTGTAGAGCCAAGTGGTACCGAATGCTAACAAATGTTTTGCTCATTTAAGCCACCTTGTTTATAGTAGCGATATTGGGGAAGACGTGATAGCACAGGCTTTAATGTGTGCTGGAGGTTGGAGGATGTGCAAAGGTCTGTGAAGTACCTGCACATTAATTTGTGGAACTTGTCTGTGTTGTCTCTGAGGATCCTGTTCCTACTGTCTGTTAAGTCAAGAATGCTCCACAATGTCCTCTCTTTTTCTGTGGGGATCCATCTTACACCTCTTCAAGAAGTTACATTCTGTGAGAATGTGCTGAGAATGGTAGTACTGGAGGAACAGAAAATGTGAAGATTTCTTGCAGGCAATTTTAGTCTCCAGCAAGGATAAGAAAGAGGTAATGCATTTATAACTGATACACTGTACTGAATTAAATAATTTACTTTTGTTTTCAGGCACTAGAAAGTGACTATGTAAGTGCACACCTTCATCGCTGGATAGATCTGATTTTTGGCCACAAGCAACATGGCTCAGCTGCAGTGGAGGCAATTAACACCTATCATCCTTACTTCTACGGAGACAAAACGGATCTCAACAACATTAAAGATCCTCTGATTAAGAGCACCATCCTGGGTTTTATTAGCAACTTTGGACAGATACCAAAGCAGGTACCACTTTATCATGAGAATAAAGAGCATAATTTATTTTGATGTTATAATATTTCAACTGAAAAGCAAGAATAGAGCCTTGCCTGATTTAAATCTGCTGAAAGATGGGCTATAGATGTTCCCAAACTGTGCAATGCATCAGTATGCACCCACACGTGTGTGATTCCACTTTTCAATCATGCTGTTCTTGTTGTATGCCATACAGCTGTGGCATCAAATTTGGGTTCTCTTTTGGTACAGCCACATGAGCAGCCCCTGGTCTGGGAACTGGTACAGACAAATAAAAGCAGCTCAGTCTCACCTATGCTTTTATCTCTTCTCCTGAATTGCTGGGACTAGCTTTCTATTTCTGTGAGGAAGTGATGTAATCTGATGAAAATGTAATAAGGTTAAGATTTTATTGTAATGAAGAGATTCATGTCCTAGCGTCTATGATTAAGGATTTAAATAGTGCCTCTCCTGCATGATCTGTCAAAGAGAGATTAATTTTTCAATGCCATTCATTTGTTCTAGCTCTTCACAAAACCACATCCATCCAGGAATGCCCACGGGAAAAGTTTGTCAGGAAGAGAGTCTGTGCTGTCCCTTCACTCAAGCGGAATTCTTCCTCCTTTCATGAGCAGCCTACAAAATATGAAACTCTCACCAGTTACAATAAAAGGTGCTGTGGGGGCTGTGCTCCACTTTCTGAGCTAATAATTACAGAATTCTTGGATGGGGCAAATCTGGCTTTTCAAGAGCACAAAAATAGTCACACAGCTTTGTATCAGTGGGTACAATCAAGATCCCTTCTGCCAATCACCATTTGTGTACTGTGAGTAGGCATTGAAAACACTCAAATGGGAGAAATCTTAAAACTTCTGTTGTAGAGTTCAGCACAGATTATTTTATTTTAATTTAACTTTATTTTATTTTATTTTTTATTAAGACACCTAAATCTTTTCTCTCTTCTACATTCTGAGTATGTTAAATTGAAACATAAATCTCACTGTTTTCTTTTCACATTCTCTTTTTATATTTAACAGCAAAGTAAATACTGTCTGTGTTTCTCAACTTCTTGATCTTCAAATCTTTTATTTTTCTTCATCTTTTTCTTAGCATGAATAAGCCTGAAAAATTCCAGCCTCTATGCTTTCATCCTGTGATAGTGCTCTTTATGTCACACATCTCTGTGGGGAGAGAGGGTCTGTACTACAGAGGCTGTGAGTGACATGCCCAGCATCCTCTGGAGTGCATGGCATAAGGCAAGTCTGCCAATGAAAAGAAGCTGTCGTAGTTTGAGGCCCCTCAAACAGTTCTGTGCACCCCCCCCCCCTTTTCTTCCCCAGTCCCGGGGAAAATGGGAAGGAGAATCCAAAGAATGCAACTCCCACAGGTTGAGA